>JACEIK010004122.1:0-12951 GCA_018107945.1 Datura stramonium | reverse complement strand
CTACCATCATTGACTAAAACCGTGTTTCATTTCTCCTCCAGTCCTTCAATGTCATATCAGTCATTAGTTTATCTCTCTTTTCTTTTCTCCCTTTAATTGCATCATCGTCATGAAGCTTCCATATATTGGTGGAACAAAGTTAAGATTAAGACAAAGTCCTCTTTTCCCATTACCCCTATTGTTTGACAAACTTCACCCATAGAATACCGATTAACTCAACTTCAGACGACAAATAATATCTTCTGATCCCAATAATATTGTGTTACAAATGAAGATTTGCTATTCCAAAACAATAAGAGCAAAGAAAGACAAAACAGAAACCATCACCAATTTGACTTGAATAACTATATGCTTCAACTTCCTATGCCTTAATTCCTCAACAATGACATATTTTAAAGAAAAAGGAAATAAAATTATCGGCAAATGTCTTGAGAATGAGTAACCAATCGCTGGAGATGCAAATCGGGGACTGGTACCATCGGAGTTGAAGAACGAAGATGGCAGAGGCTTCTCTGGCTTCTCTTCTTTTTCCTTCACTTTTGGTTTTGCTCCCCTCTTTTTTCTCTAGATATTGGCCTTTCTGGATTTACATTAGTGTTTTTTGTTTTGTTTTTGTTAAAGTGCAACTCTTTGATTGTTCTTATCTTCCGCTTCAAAGAAAGTGGTATTCACACATTTGGGCTAGTTTGAAATCGTCAAAAAAATAGATACAATTTGCATTGGAATGGTTAATACATACACTTCCAATCACGCTGGAGCCATTTTTGAGTCGCATAAGGGCAAGGCAAGATAACTATAAAACTGATATCCATTTTACTATTTCTTTGTGGCGTCATCTTTCTCGTCTCATTCTAAAAGATGGGCTTAAAGAATTATACATGGAGAAACTAGTCATTGCAGAAAAGAAGTCAAAACCCAACTTGAAAGATTAGCTGCGACTTAACGCTGATATTCTTCTGATATCATGTTTGATAGAAAATGGCTCTAATAAAAACATTATGCAATTTTGGTTAAATCAAACACCTAGAGGCTAAGCACAATTGCACAAAGCATACTATAACGCAATTGCTTGTGGATAACAAGCGCTAACCTCCATTTGTAGGGATGTCCAAACTTGGTTGCACCTTTCCTGCCTTGCCCTTGTGCGAGTCAAAAATGTCTCTACCCATGGTTCATTCATTCCCTCCAAGCTCAAGTCATATGGCACTGAGAAACTGACACACAGAAAAAGTCTAGCACTGTAAGAAAACAAAAACTCACGCCAACTACAAAGCAAGATCAAAAGAATGAGTTAGTCAATTCCAAATGTTCAATGTATGAAATGTAATCAACAGCGTGAAGTATAGAAATTACATTCAACTGATACTCAGATGAAAACAATGATCTGGTTAGCGCTTATGACAATTTTAGAGACATCTAAAGTAGCAAATGCAGGTATGAAGATAGAAAGTTAAAAGGTGAAATAGGACAAGAGCAGGAAGCCTCTAATCAAACATAAACTCTAGGTATGGAGACAGGAAGAGAGCGACAAAGGACAAAGAGGGAAGCCTCTATCCAAAAACTCTTAGAAGCATACCTGAAGGGAACTTATGTGGCTTCATTACTTCACTCTCGAACTGAAAGATACGCTTAAACCAGGTGTAAACTGGTAAGGTCAGAAACCGATCTTTTATAGCTTGGAAGATGCAAAGGTCATATTTTAATTTTGTGAGAGGTCAGGATATTGAGAGGTCACTGTCATTTCATTTTGTGAATATTTGAGGTATGCAGATAATTAAAGTTGTCACTTAAGGCAAAATGGCTGCGTCACTGGTCAAAAGCTGCACAAAGCATAAAATCAAGAAGAGAAGGAAAAGCAGCAGTAATATCACTTTTGTTTTTGTAGTGGATGCATAGCATCTGATTTCAGCTACCATTGAATATTGGGCTTAAGCTGAATTAAACAAAATAAGGTCCAAAAATGCGGATTTGGAGCATAACATCACCTCACTCCTACTAAAGACGAACAACAAGAAAAAGGAACAATAGACAGTTATTAATAGGAATGTATCATACTGTGATGCAGTTAGTACAGGATGTCTTTACACAGCTGACTTACTCAGACATAAGGTAATTCAGATAAAAAATGCTAAACTGTATGCACTTTCAGATAAATATAGGGCCTACTTTAAATATATATATATATATTATTTATGAAGGCGGCGTTCGTTTTTGTCTTTAACCATACAACAACATGTCGGTGCAATTCCACAAGTGGGTCTGGATTTGACTTAGCCATACCCAATAGAGAAACATGCAGGTCTCCTGTATTATTACATCATTGCTGCCGCAATCTGAGAAGTACTATTCCCAAGAACAATAACAAGGGGAAAAGAGAGGCGAAAAGTTTTTGGTAAGTTCTGAAGAATGCAGAACTGAGAAAAAGAAGAAAAGGAAGGAAACATCGAGATGGACGCACGCATCAGAGGAAGAGTTATGGAAGATGGAAAGAAAGAGAATGTTTTCTAGCATCACACAAGTGGGAACCCTACCTCATTAGTTCCTCTTTTTGAGCCTCAGATCCTCTATTGCATCTGGCACTCCTGTAAATTTTAAAGTTGAAAATCAGAAGGCTGCTGAGGCTTGTTAAATCTAATGAAAGCTAAATAATTGTAAGAATTCAAAAGACCAAAGTTGACACTGATGTTGTCAAATGATGCAGGAAAAATGGCCAGAGGGTCATATAAATTAACAATCAATTCTTTCAGGTCATTACAAAAATAAAATGCATTCCTCCATAAACAACTAATTTCGATCAACACATAGGCCTCAATCCCAAACTAGTTGGGATCGGTGATAGGATCCTCTATAATTCCGTCTATACGGTTAAAATTTGTTAACTAAAATTATCATGAAATGTGGATAGACAACTCAACATACCTGCAAACACAGACTTGGAAAAGATGCAGAGACTTGGTAGAGAGGTTAAATATTGCATTTTCAATATGAGCCATCCCAAATAGGTAAACAATAGGATAACCAAGCAGCCATCTGCAGCAATATTGTAATTGAATACATGAAAATCATTAGATGATGGCACATAATTATTAGGATAAGTAAAAATTATTACCAGTTATTCAGAAGGTTTGGATGTTAGACAGTCAACTTTAAATATGAAAAAGAAAATTGATCAATTTAGGAACAGGACATATTGCATCTAATAGGCTAGTTGCAAAACACAATACTCTTTTTTATAACCGAGAAATCCTCGAAGCCATGCATGGTTTGGAACTCGGTGGATAATGGGTTCATCCCTCCCTTCTCCACTTTAATATCAAGTTTTTGTTTACAGTATGATTCAAACCCTGATATGAGCCTAACCGACATATCACGCATCTTACCACTAGATTAAAGCCTTAGAGGCTGGAGCAAAACACTAATAAGTCAAGTCACTTTAGATACCTGATCAGTTGGCCACATGTCCCATAGGCCATATCGACCGGTCACAAGCTGTCAGAGGGTCAGAACACATATTCAGATCTTCAAAATTACAGCTTTTCAGGTGAAAAATATCTTCCTAAGATCTAGAACCATTCTGCACACATCTGGGTATGAGGGAACCTCCTGAGACCATCTTTGACATAGTTCCTTCTTTTTCCAAATTGAACTTCAAGTATTACAATTTTGTGGCCAGCTTAAAATTTGTAGAAAAACAATTCTCCTCCATATGAATATAGTTGTAAAGTGAAACATTCAAGGGTTTCCACAATTCATAATGCACAAGAAGTATAAATTAGGAAAGATACTATCAGTCTCATAGAGACTTTGCAATAAATGGGATAACGCATTTAAGATTTACTGCATACTTTTTTCTGTTATAAGTTGAATAGCATGCTTGACCTTTTGAAGCCAATTAGATTCTTTTCTGTATGATCTTCAATAAATAAGAAGAATATTCATCTTTATAAGAATATTATCATATTAAGAAATATCATGACTTTGAAGCTTTACCCTTTCCAACAGCTATAAATCTAATCCTAAGAAACTGAAGCATGGAATTCAATTTTGAATCGAAGAAATTATAACATTGTACTACTCGGTAATAAACAAAGTGTCCAAAAAGAACTTGAGAACTATCATCAGTGAATTACCCTAGAACAATAGATTTGCAGAATTAAAACAAAAAAAAAACACATGGGACTAGAACAGATAAGGATGTTGGAGATGATCTGCTAGCTGCTAAATTTTAACTGAGGACCTGCCTTCAATTTTTAGTAGGAACTGCCCTACGTTTTTAGCGGAGTAAATTTTGAAGATTTTGAAATTTAGTCGAAAAGAATTGCACACATAAGCCTAGTATATTTGATGGACAATAGGTCCAACAAATTACCTTGTCTTCATATAACAATCCTTGCTACTCCTTTTATGTATCTGAGAATACGAATTCATGGCATCCCAATAATCTTTACACGGGAGTTGACAAAATTGACAAAGACACTTATTGCAAATGAAATATTCAGTCATGTAATTGTGAGATAATCAAGTCTACCAACCAGTCTTCGCTATCCTCTGGACCTTCCAACAACTCCCCCTGATCCATAGGGGAATATCAACAGGTTGGAAATTTGTCAAGCCTGTCTCCTCTAGTATATCCAAAGAAGCCTACTTTCTTGTGAGATTGCAATGCATGTCTTAGATTGTGCTATTTCCCAAATCTTAGTCTGAAAGTTGTAGGACAGATGCTGCTTTAGCTGAAAAATCCCTACCTGATCATTAATTGTTATGACAGTGTCATCAACAGAGACTGCCAGGTGGATACATTTACCCAGTCCATCATGTCGGAAAAGAAAACAAAATGATCTGTTGTGCTTTGATACATCCAAACTACGCGACCAACAAATTGGAACTTCAAAACTATGCTCTAGGAGATTATTTTGAGCCATAAAGTTATCGCTTTAGACGACATACTAAGTGACTCCCCTTGAGCAACAAACCCTGGTGGTTACTCCATATATACCTCCTCGGCTAGCTCTATATATAAAATGGCATTCTTATCCAACTAATGAAGTGTCCAGCGACACGTTGTTGCTAAAGAGATAAGTAGTCGGACATACGCAATTTTGGCAACCGGAGAGAACATCTCACCATAATCTCTATATACTTGGGAAACAAGGCAAGCCTTCAGTTCAATTTTTCCATCAAGATCCACTTTCACTGTATAGATCAATCACATCCAACAATAAATTTTCCCTTCAGTAACTGAAACCAATTCCCAAGTGTTATTGGCCTATAATACCATCATCGGACCTTTCCACCTTGGGTGTAGGATGACACAAAGGTATAGTAGTGAGGGAGGTAAGTGATGATAACTCCTGTCGTCATTTCAGTGACTCATAGGCTTTCTTTGTTGGTTCTTGAAAATGGTCGCCACTTCTCCACGGACAGAAATGATTATTCGTGCCCAATGGGTCTTCATCCATCACTGGATGTCATCGAGTATTGTTAACTTCCTCTCCATTCTTGTAAATAGTTGTCTTACATGAAATGAGGGTTATTCCCTACTCCATGGAATGACACCTTTTTCTTATCCATTCCGCTCGTCCAGATGCAATGCCCTTTTCTCATCATCTACCGCTCTTTCTTTTTTTGAGTAGGTAACATATAAATCATAATCAAGGAACCACACCAAAAGGTGTATTCCAGTAATAATTACAAGCAGTAGTTCCATGAGCAAAACCTATCGCCTGTCAAAACTCATAAGTAATCTAAAACACTAGGAATATCCTCAGCTTATTGAGGATATTATGTATACACCAAAAGTAGAAAAGCACTAGGCAATTCATCTAGAATTTCTGGAATGAACTCTTATCCTCAAAACACCTTTGGTTTCTCTCCTTCCAAATAGTCCACCACATGCAACCTGGAACAATCTTCCTTCTCTGCTTGTGACCTAATTGATTACCATTTCTATTCCTGCAAGTTAAGGCTTCCACTGTGCTCTTCGACAAAAAACGCCTGATGCCCCTTAGGTTGATGAAAATCTACCAAAGTTCATCTGTCACTGTACAACGTAAGAAGAGATGATCTATTGTCTCAGCCTAAGCTCCACATAAAAGAAATCTAGAACATAACTAAAGAACCTCTTTTTTATGAGATTATCTCGAGTTAAAACAGCCTCTTTTACCAGTAGGTATGTGGAAAATGCTCCTTTATATGGAACCTTCACTTTTCCATATACAGCCAAACCTCTTTATAGTGGCAGCGTTTGTCTGAAAATTTTATGGCTGCTATCGTGAGGTGTTGTTATATATGTATACTGACATTTGACGTTTAGATCTCATTTAACTGTTATAAACAAAAGTACGCAAATATCTAGTTTAATGATTTTGTGTTCCGAGAAGAAGCAATGTATTTATTAATCATTTTAATCAAAAAATAGAACGCGTATAAATATAAAATAACCAAAGTCTTTCCTCATGAAGTTACGACCATAACTGGTGGATATTATTTTAATATAATGTTTTTTTTTAGATATTCGTACTTGAAATTTACTATGTGCATGACATTAATGATGATTATCATAAATATTTTAATATTTATTTACATATAATATATTTCTTATAGAATATGATTGCACAATATTTGAGAATGGTTGTTATAGAGGGGTAATCTTACAAAGAGTATACAGCTATAATAAACGTCACTGCCTCTATAAGTAGAATGTTGTTATAAAGAAGTAAAATATAACATGAAAAATCGGTTTCAGAGAAAATCAAGCCGTTATAGTGAAATGTTGTTATAACGAATAGTTGTTATAGAGAAGTTTGACTGTATCTTCCAGGGCCAACTAACAGGATGTGAACTTGAGCTATCAAGGCATTTGTAAACTGATTTGACAGAGAACCTACCGTTCATGTCTTTTGTCCAGCCTAACTTGTCCTCACATGTAGTGAAGTCTATGAATTGTTCAATTGTGTTAATGAATTTTGTCAACTTGACCACCTCCCACTCATTTACTGACCTCCTAAAACTGAAATTCCACCCAAAATTGTCTGTCACCTCCTTGAGAGTGGTTTCTTCTGCCTACTCAGAAGTAAAAGTCAGGAAACAAAGACTTCAAAGTGTATCGGCCAACCCAAATGTCCTCCCAGAATAAAGTCTTCCCTCTATTGCCGATTTTGATTTTGGAATTGCTAATGAGTTTGGGCCATAAGTTTCTAATGGATCTCCATACTCCAGTTCCATAAGGATGTAACACTGTCTTGGTGGACTACTGCCCTTTCTTTCCTCAGAAAGACTAGGAACTAATTTATGAAGATTTGCTAGACTTGGATGGCACAGACTGTAGAGTAGATCATCAGAGGCAGAGGAAGTAAAGGCAGTCGACCGTGGTACTGTCCCTCTAACTCAAAGTCTTGTTCCAACCGCCTTCTCTATACTCTGGTCATGCACAACAACAGAATCAGCCATAAAGGTGACTACAATTTATCCTTTTGGTAATTTGCTAACCTAGATCAAGTTAAATGGCATTCCGGGGCAAATAAGACCGAGTTAAAACAAACAGAAAGAAGAGGTTGCACTTCTCCTTCTCTTTAACCACAGTTTTTGAGACATTAGCAAGTGTAATCATAGAAAGATTTAAGGATGCCGTAAGATTAGACAAAAGATTCTTATTACTGGAAATGTGGTCAGATGCACCAAAATCCAATTTACATGGGCAATTAAGTGAAAACCTGATCAAGCAAGAGAAGGACTTATGGCTTGTAAGGTGCTATATGGAAGTCACTGTAGTTTTGTAGCTTAATACTGCAAGTAATCACTATAATATGCTCCAACCAGAGTGCTGGAGTCTGCCTGTTGGCTCTTTATATTTCCATTAGTCTGAGCCGCATAGCAGCTATAGTTGCATGGCGGTCGACCATATAGCTTCCAACAAGTGTATTGAATATAAATGGGCTATTTCCCTTTTTGATAGTTATTCTGCCACAGCAGATTTTCATTCTCGACAGCTAAAAGAACCACGAAAAGGAAGACTTTCAGATTGATTATTCTTCACATGGACGTTTGGTACATGATACAGGATTATATATAAGTCCTAGTGCACAAGGAATAAGAGAGTTCCAAATACAATGAAATCCAATAGTCTAACTTATCTATATCAACTCTTATTACTGTTACTCAAAGATGATAGACATGATCTAATACTTCCCATGCAAGCTGTAGGTGCTGACACTACAATCAGCTTGGAGCATAGGAATGCTGATCGGTTCAAGGGGCTTAGTAAGATGTCCAATTGATCTTCAGTGGAAAGGAATTGGATAGTGAGATCTTTTCTGGCAACCTTTTCTGTTGGATAAAGTAAGAAATCTCATTAAAAAGAACACTCAAGAAAACATGCTTGCATACAAGAAGTATACCAAACACTAGAAAACCTTTCAACAAGACATGGCTTTCTAGAAAGGACGCCCAATGTTGTACCCATGTATGAATCTTGATGCACCAACATGAAATTAGGAAAAAGAGGTTGTCCCTCAAGTGTGCATCTTTCTCTATTCCATCAGAAACTTGTTTATTCCTCTCTCTACACAATCCACATAAGTGCTATAAAGAGTGACATTGCATGCCCTGCGTCTATTTTTTAAGAAATTATCGCTAAATGCCCTGCATTTTCTCTTCCATCTTCTAAAATCCCAACTAAACATTGCATCTTTCACAGTAGCTGGCATCACCCACCCAAGACCAAAGCATCTTAGAATTTCCCACAAGCGAGATGCAATTCGACAATGTAAAAGTAGATGATGCACATGCTCACCCAAGTCTTTACACTTGAAACACCCAACATAAGTAATCTTCCTCTCAAATTCTCTACCTCAAGATCACCCCCTCGCAGCTAGCCAAGTGAAAAAAAACCTGTCTCAATACCTTAGGATCCATACCAATATGTGTGGGAAAACCGAATCCGCCCTAACCAGAAGCTTCTCATAATAGGACTTGATAGAAAAATGTCATTCTTCCCCATCCCCATACGTCGTGATGATCCCAAGAAGTTCTTTGTTTGTGGAGTAACTCGATCAATCTTTGGGATTCTACAAACTCGGAGGAGGTGGGTTCTAAATACAATGAAGTATTATACTTATCAAGATCAACCCTTATTACTATTACTCAGAGATGATAGATATGATCTAATAACAACTAACACAAATGTTTCAACTTTATTAGTATCCATGGCTTGTAAAGAGATACATAATAACCTAGCCGAGACATCTTCTAGAGAAGAAACCGTGGGACTTGCCAAGATATGAACCTTTATAGAGCCAAGATCAAATGGGAGTCCTTTCAACACCAGAACCATAACGAACTTATGTTGTTATTGTTCATGTAGTGATACTATCAAAGTGTGGCATGAGAGAGTTAAACTGATCTTTTAGGGTTCCTATTTATCCCAAGCAACCGGCCATATCTGATCATTCTGTTGTAGTTGTACAATGTCTGAGATGATTTCATAGATGCACAGTGGAGTAGCCAAGATATTTACAAAGGGTGTTTAAATTTTAGACAAGTATATAATTCTTTTTTTCCGACTAATGGATGCATCAAAAATTTTATAATTAAGTTTTTAGAATGTTTTTAATTAAATAGCTTTTTATTAAACAATAACTCCTAAGATTTGTTTAAAACAAATTTTAATGAAAAATAAGAAAGAAGGTCAAAGACCCTTTTTCGGGGAACTGGCAACTACTGTTTATTATAAAAGGTTAAAAAGTATTAATTTATACCACTAAGAATATCAATCCCACAACTCTATAGCAAGAGTGATCTCTGAACAACCTTCAGCCACTGGGCTACCTCACTTACTTGTGTGATGGATGTTCAAAACATTATATTTACATAAAACAGTATTTTATCTATATGAACACAGTATAATTTTCCGGCAAAGGCTGTTTGCCTGATCACCCAGGGGACACCTTAGCTCCGCCACTGTATATGTGTTGTACATCATTTGTATACAACATCAGCTTCGGACTAAACGTTACAGCAAGTTTTACAAGATTAAAAAAAGTTAAGTAACACTAGATGCAAAGAAATCCACCAAGGAAAACATAATCGTGCCTTGACCTTGTTCCACTTAGTTTTTTAAGTATAAGCAATTTCACTAGTATTCTTAACTAAGTGATCATCATATCTGTGACCCATAAATCATAACTTAGTTGAAGCAGACCATGACAAGTAATTGCAATTACCTTCCTGTTTCACAATGGTAATAGTGAGAGAACTTGAAATGGAGGAAAAGAGGGGTTTGATGTCACTTGTGTTTTAAGTGCCACCTTTCTCTGTCATGCTGAAAAAACTTGATGATTCTAGGAATGAAAAAGGAGATATTAAAGCCCCAAAAGTACAGACCAATTGAGGGAGTGGAAAAACAGTAATTTCTAGCACCGCAACTTTAATTTCGCTAGTGAAAGCAACTAGATAAGTGGACGCTACTTGACCTGGCAGACTCACTAGCTGCAGGCGAATCGATTAGTAGTGGTAGCAGTTGGTGAGTACGTCGAAACAATGTTGAAAGCAGAAGATCCGACGAAAAAGGTCATTGGGTCTCTTTCCGGCGCGTGTTGGACTCTAGTGGGTGGAGAGGCACGACAAGGATTTCGGCGGTGAATTTTGAGGGAAAGGATTGATGAGTCCTTGCAAGCATTCCTAAGAGGTGTTAGCCTTTGAAGGTCCTAGAAATGGGAGATGAGGCTCTGAAAGTGAAGTGGTTTTCCCCAGTGGATGTAAGCCACTTTAAAACAAGTTTTAGAAATTTGAGAGACGAGGTATTATCTCCCTGGTTCTGACACCAGAAAGAGATTGAGATTCACAAACTTGATTATTTCCCTCAAGCTTGGTTGGGAATATATAGTAATTACAATATGTACAATCTTGGTAATGTATAATTAAACATCAAGATGCTAATCATATACCTAATCAAATCATTCCTACACATATAATATCATATAATACAATGTTTAGATGATCACATAGATGTTTGAAACCCATAAAAGCAATAAATATCTCATCAGGTGTAATATAAACATGTTGGTTTAGATAAGGGAGTTACCCATTTAGAGTTGGGACTGTAACATGAGTATCTTTAATGCATTCACTGAGATCAATTACTTCAGAAGACAGTGAAGAAGTTGGCTTATAAACAGAGGAGTCGATGTTTGCTCTAACTTCTGATTTCTGATGTTCCAAGTGATCAGTCTTTATTCCATTTTCAGAAAAGATGGAGGAAAATGTCTTTTGCGCCAATATAAGCTCTGCAGCCACAGAGCTTTCTTCTGCTTGTGTTATCATCTGTACCAACTCTTATCAATCTTCGTAAAGAAACATGAGAAGGTAAGGATATAAAAGCAAAATGGTTATAGCAGCCAATAAAGGAGCTACCTTTGGAGGATCATGTTCAAGGTCTACAAAAATCAGTCTCATCTCCAAGTTCAAACTAGACTTAACAAACTCTGCAAATGCTCTTCCGTGAACCAAGTATATCATATCTTCTATAACCATAACATGCAAAGGCTTAAATACTGCGCAGTCCTGAAAGCAATAGCAGATAACATTATTTTATTATATGGTACTTCAGTTTCCCCCACAAAAGTCCAAAAAGTCAAGTAATTTATAATTAGCCTCTGATATTAAGCTTATTTATAGTTACTGAGAAAAGACAACAGTTAAGCTTTAAGCACAAAGAGACAGCTTGAAACTACCCAGACGTGGACATCCCAAACCTCCTTATATCTTATATCAAGCGCCTTCAAAATTAGATAGAGATTGGTTTGTGACAACCATTCCCTCGTTTTGAGCATGTGTGCTCCTTATCATGTCTTGCAACCTGTAAGTTGGGATACTGTTTTGGAACTTGTTGGAGAGGTCTTGGTTTGGACCCAAGGGGCTCGGGTGGATTTTGGACAAGTTTGGAACATTTCACAGTTTCTAATTTTGGTTGATCTAGTACGACCACAAATGTGATGAAATGTCTGCATCTGCGACGCCGCAAACACGAAGAGGAGGCAATTGCGTTGAACAGTCCGCAAAAGTGACCAGTGTTAAAATATGCAAAGAAAGGTCCACATTACGATGATCCCTATAGTATAAAAGTCTGGTTTCATGGACAGCGTGTATTTTTCACTATCTTTGAGCCCTAGAGCTACGCAATTGAAAGATTTGGATCAAGACTTCGACATTGTAGTCGGGGTAAGTGTCCTAATCATCTACTTGAGTCTTTATCATGTTTATACTTGAAGAATTACCATTTAAGCATGGAATTTGACGGGTAAAATTGGGGATTTGAGACACAAGCCCTAGAAACACTAAATTGATCGTTTGAACATCGAAATGGACTCAAATTGGAAATTTAGCTGTAGATTTGAACTCGTAGGGTTATGGGTAACCGCAGACGTAACTTATTTCAAGGTTTGACCATGTGACTTGGGATTAACTTTTTGGGTTGACTTTATTTTGATCTAGATTTTAATTATGAAATCGAGCTATGTGCTCTATTTGACATCATTGAGTAATCTTTAAAAATAGATTGGAGTCGTTTGATGGAATCCGAACATGGTAAAGCTATTTGGAGGTTAAAGCTTCACTAGGACTATAATAAGTTTGACCTCAATGAGGAAATTTCCCAAATTGATAATCCCCCGTCTCATTCTAAGTGCCTTGGTTTGACTGGGCACGAAATTTAAGAAACAAAGGGAGACTTTTGGATCTTGTGGTCTTAAATTAAAGATGAATGTAGTCCTTTATCTTGCGGTCCTAAACTTGCCATGTAGAATGTTGGAATTGGAAAACTTACTAAAATAGAAAAAGATACTCTTTTTTGGGACAGACCAACAAAGAAAGTAAGACACTTAAATTGGAACGAAGGGAGTACTATTTTACATATATTATGCATCAAGATACCGTATATATGAGGTGACGAGTATA
>JACEIK010004121.1:113717-142603 GCA_018107945.1 Datura stramonium | reverse complement strand
TTTTCCACTGCTCGCTTCCGAGTCCATTCCCGATTTCTACCAACATGCATCTTAGCTTCCTAAAATTATATTTTTCCTGCAAAACAACACTAATCATGTTTGTTAGTATAAATTCACATTTTAACTACAAATCACATGAGAATGCACAAATAACGATTGGTAAACAAGACAAAATAAAGCATTTGAGTATCACTTGGGCATATAATTCTGCCCAAGATCAAATACAACCCACATTTGCAATTATGAGTATTTAGATTAAAACTCAGAGAAAATACTAGAATTATACTAATTGAGTAAATCTAAGATCAATTAAATAATACCCAATCCAAATCAACACTAATCATTCACACACTCCTAGTATGAAATTTAGCTACTCATGTAAGTAGAAGAAGGGATTACATTAAGTAATAATTCAATATCCATTCAATAAAATTATTAAGAAAATTCAAGCACAAGGTTCTGGTCTCCAATGGAGTTTTCCCTACCTATTCAAAGAAGAAGATGAAGACTTCTCTCTATATAATTCAATTCCCAAAACACTCTATATCACTCTCTACTTTCTACTTTATATTGAGCAGAATGTTTAGTCTCTCCTCTTTTCTAGAAAGGTACAAAAGTCGGTTACAAATGCTCCTCTTTTTTGAGCTGGACACTTTTGGCCTTTTCTAACGGTCATCACTTGCGAGTCATCGGTGTTTCACCGGTGCTGATCCGTGGTCTGCTGATCTGTTGTATTTGGTGTCCAGTGAGTTCTGGAGTAGTCCAGCCTTGGCAACAGCAGTTCGCTGGTGCTAATTTGCGGTTCGCCAGTAGACAATCCTCTTCAGCACAGTGAGCATCTACAGTCATCCGACGTTTTATCGGTGTCCTCTGGTGAGAACCGATCCTCATCTCAAATTTAATGTGTTTTGCTTAATTTCATGCTTCTTCTACTCAAGTTAAGTACCTGCAGAGATCAAGGAGAAAGGGCATAAAATCCACCTAAATGACTTGAAAACTAAACAAAAACTCATGTCTAAGAGTCTAATGAGTTGGTAAATTACCAACTCATCATTTTTCATTTTCTCAGCCATCCACCAGGTGTTATCTAGTTTCTCTATGCCATTAAGGTGTGGAATAATTTGGATAATGTGATTAACTAAATCCTATGGTATTAATTGGGCTAATTTCTCCCTGTTCCACCCATTATTATCTGTAAATTCCTTCCCTTCTATTTGTGTTTGTAGCTTATGGTAGGATATGATATAAAACACATACTGTTGTCCAAATATCATATAAAAACTAGATTTACTACTTTTAATTTACCACCAAATTTGGAGCTCCACCAATTCTGTAACAATAATCATTTTTTTCCATAATAGAGAACCATATTTTGCATGGGCCATCACTAGATGGTGCTTCTTATAGTGTTTTTTCACTATGATGATGTCCATTGAGATGCTCTAGTTTTAAAATTCCACTAAAGTTTTTAAAATATGGCATTTGAGACATCAATTTTGAAACCTAATCCTTCTTCCTCCTTAGATAAACACCTAAACCTAGTGTTTACTCTTACTCTTTCTGAGAGTTGTTCCAGAAAAATTTGTAAAAGCTTTATGGATCTGCCTTAGGTGTAATACCCCAGAAGATGCCTAAGACTATACTTGGGACTTGAAATGAAAAGTAGCAGAAAAATCAGAAATTTCTCTCAGAACTACTTGTGGTACGAGTCGTTGGTGGGCTTGATGGATCGTAGGAAGCAACCGTGGTTAGGTTCTGCTGTTAAGAGTTCTGTGATAATGGGTATAAGGACAAACTGTTGGTTAGTGGAACGGGTCATTGAAAGGGAGTCGTTGTGAGGGTGGTATTTGTTTCCCAGGCCTCTAGTGAGTTACAGACAGAGTTCGAAAAGGTCAAATCTTTGATGATTCCATCATCTATGATTGAGTTGCGAAAACTTCTAGATAGGTATTCTACATCTGAACTGAATTCTTTCTGGTTAAAGAATCTCTTTCTAGTTACTCTGGAACAATTAGGAGATTCTTTAGAAGAAATACGGGGTTCTTCTTCTGGCGACAACATGCTTGGTCCCACTTATGGGGTGAAATCCATACGTTCTAAGAAGAAAGATTGAAATATCAATCTCATACCAAATCCCATCAATCGAATCACTTTTTTGAAAAATTACGAGACATCTAAGTCATACAAGTAAATACACAAGGAGGTAGGCACGAGTCATTGTATTCTTTCGCTGGAATGATTTTCAAAAAATGGGCAGTGGTGACAACGAACGGTAATGAAGAGTCCTTGGGACTGGTAATGACTCATCATGTACGGTCGTGGTAGCAGACCTGTGATTAGAAAATAGGATGAAACAACGAGAGAAGTAACGACCCGTTGGAGCCAGTAACGACCCGTTGTACTAATCATTGTCACTGGCAGTGTAGAATTTTTAGGTTTTTCATTAACGGTATTTTCATCATTTCTAAGCCCTAAGATCCTAAACTATGTCATTTTAAGCTTAGTTAGTAGGGTTTTAAGGATGTTAAACCTATTCTAGATCCCATCATTCATGCATGCAACTTAGAGCTTTTCGTAGAAGATCAAGTTTCAAGAATTTCTCCATATTCTCTCCAATTTCCTTTGGGATTTCAAAAGGGAGTGTGAATCATATTTCCCCAGGTATGTAGGGTTATGAATGGGTGTATTCATCCACACCCATGCCCAATCCCTCTTCAATTTCATTAAAATTTTAGTTGATGAATCTATGAGGTTTTAACCCAATATGTGAATTCTCTAAGAATCAGTCATGGGTATGATCTGTACATGTTTTTAATGTTGAATTTTGATTCATGGGAATATTTAACAATTACAAATTATGTTTTCAAGTTCTTACAAATTTTGATTTCCACCCATGGAAGTTCATGAAAGTTGAGATTATGATATATGTATTCAAGCATGATGAGATGTATATGATGAAAGTATGATTTCAAATTATCCATGTCCATGTTCATGTTTTCGAATGATCAAGTCTATGTCAAGTATGTTTAAGTATTGGCCAAGTCCATATGATAAAGTATGTTTCATGATTTATCTAAATTTCATGTTATTAGCTTAGCACATGATTTTGGAGTCTAGACTCCCACTTTAGCTTGTGGCATGGTTTGAGTCCAAGGCTCCTCATGTTATGTTTTCATATTATGCATGTATGTTATGATTATGCTTCATCACTAGATGATGGGTCAACTTTGTTGAAAAACGATGGAGAGCATATGCATATATTTGGGAGTAGTGTCTCGCACCGAGTAGGCTAAGGGTCAGTCAACCCTATTCTTAAAACTACGTGCCAACGCAGGTATGTTCAGATTATTTGGGACCTCCCTTGTGAGCTTACCCTGCCCCAAATGGGCCTTCAGATTGATATATCATGGTAGCGTCCTTAGCTCTGGCAAGGCTTTTGGATGGCTCTGCCCACTTGAGTGTAATAGTGGGGACCACATATGCTCTATCGTGGTAATGTCGGTTATAAGATGAGTCTCCCATTATTCCTCATGATTTCAGTTATGCATGTTCATTAGTCATGATATTATGTTTTCAGCAGGTTTGACCCAATGTTTAGTTTTATTATGATTATCAGTTTTCAGCTTTGGGTCATTTGATTCAGTTATAATATTCTGTTATGTTTAAGTCATGTTTTCAGATGATAGCATGCCAACCCTACTTTGAAACTCTTATGATGAAATGTTTATGTTATGCATGATCATTGATTTTACTCACTTAGCGGTTTTACTTACCTTGCATACTCGGTACATTTTACATACTAACCGCATACTCTATGTTGTATCGTTTCATGATACAGGCTCAGATATTTAGGCTCAGACCCGCTGTTAGCCAGGTCCTCAGTTTTAGCATCTCCCAACTAGAGTTGTTGAGTTCTCATTTTTCGAGGGCCCTTCTTATCAGTTATATTCAGTATTTTCAGTTTCAGACTTTAGTGAGTTAGTTGGGGTATTGTCCCACCAACTCATTAGTAGTAGAGGCTTATCAGACATAACATGTATTCAGCTTCAGACTTATGTTATGTTTCCTGATGTTTAGATGTTATGAGATTTTCAGACTTCCACTATGTTATATGTTAGATTTCTGCATTTAAAATGTTGAGCTTAGATTTTATGTTCATTCCATGGGTCGACTTAGAGCCTCTCAGGGTTCTTTCCCGTATCTCAATTTGGTCCTATGTTTGGGTCGTGACAAACTTGGTATTAGAGTTACTTTTTGAAATTTCCTAGAGTGTTTGAAAGCCGTTTTAAGTAGAGTCTTTTTCATGGGTGTGAAGCGCACCACACTTATGATGAAGAGGCTATGAATTGTTTTAGGAAATGTTCCCTTCTTTCATGATCTATGCCATGCGATGAAATGTCTCTCTATCCTTCTAACTCATGCTATATGCATTTGTAGAATCATGCCTCCTCGCCGAGTTAACGGAATAAGAAATAGAATCGGAAATGGCCATGAGAATGGCAATAGGGATGGGCACCACCAGGCCCTACCAGCCCATGAGGATCATGTACTTGAGAAGGTGGCCCACACAGAGTTTAAGGCTGCCATTCAGATGCTAGCTCAGACTTTGACTGCTTAAGTCAACCAATAGGCGGTAGCACATGTCCCTCAAAATGGGAATGCAACAATAGTGAAAGTTAGAGATTTTCTAAGGATGAACCTTTCGGAGTTCCTTGGGTCAAAGGTGTATGAGGATCCACATGAGTTTATTGATGAAGTTTTGAAGATCACCCAGATCAACGGGGTGACTGGGGAAGAGTACGTAGATCTATCCTCGTATCAATTGAAAGGGGTTGCGCACATTTGGTTCAAGTAATGGAAGTATAGAAGGGTAGTTGGACTAGGCCCTATTGGTTGGGATGAGTTCCATACTGCATTTCTGGATCGGTTCTTCCCTCGGGAGATAAGGGAGATTAAAGCAGCTGAGTTTGTGAACCTGAAGCAAGGTAAGATGACAGTCTAGGAGTACGTATTAGAGTTCATTTTCTTGTCCAAGTATGCACTTGAGATGGTGGCAGATCAGAGAGCCAGAGTGAGTCGGTTCGTGCATGCGATAACAGACTATTTGGTAAAAAATTACCAGGCCGAGATGCTCCATCAGGACATTGACTTCACCTGAATAGTTCTTTATGCCCAGCAGATAGAGGCGGTGTATGTAAGTGAGCGGGAGAGAGAGGCTAAGAGGGCCAGGACTGATAGCTTCAAACTCTCCCAGCAGAGACTTGGTGGTGAGCGTCGTCAGCAGTCCCACCAGAGATCATCATCCCCAGCACCTTCAGCTATGAGTGTGCATCTAGATCTAGGCACGATTAGAGGGGACGAGTATCAGGCTCTCGAGGTCAGGGGAGCAGATCCGTAGAGTTCAGCATCCCAGAGTGTGTTAGGTGTGGCCGAAGACACACAGGTCAGTGTTTAGCCGGTTCAGATGCTTGTTTCGGTTGTGGAAAGCCCAGACATACGCTCAGATATTTTCTAGCAGCCAAACAGGGCCATGATAGGGGATGAGACCGAGCCACTAGCTCAGCAGCCTTACCAACACGCTCAGCTCAGCAGGATGCATCCACTAGTGCAGGTGGTGGTTAGCGCCAGAACAGATTCTATGCCATAGCGTCTCGTCAGGAGTAGGAGTTTTCTTCATATGTGGTCACTGGTATGTTACGAGTATTTCTCCTTGATGTATATGCATTGTTAGATCCAGGGGCTACTTTATCTTTTGTGACACCCTATGTTGCTAGTAGTTTCAGAGTCAGTCCCAAAATCCTATTAGAGCCCTTCTCGGTCTCTACTCCAATTGGTGATCCAGTTATAGCTTGAGGGATATATAGAAATTGCCCTGTCATAGTCCTTTGAAAAGTTACGTCGATAGATTTAGTAGAGCTATCCATGATAGATTTTGATGTTATCTTTGGCATGGATTGGCTACATGCATGTTATGCCTCAGTAAATTGTAGAACCCGTGCGGTAGAGTTTTGATTTTTGGGTGAGCCAGTCCTAGAGCGGAAGGGTAGTTCAGTTGTGCCTGTAGGTCGTTTCATTTCCTACCTTAAGGCCAAGAAGAGATGATTTCTAAAGGTTGTGTGTACCATCTAGTTAGGGTTAAGGATGCTACGACCGAAACCCCAACTATCCAGTCAGTTCCTGTAGTATGTGAATATCCAGAAGTGTTCCCAAATGATTTACCAGAAATTCCTCCCGAGCGAGAGATTGATTTTGGTATTGATCTTCTTCCTGATATGCAACCTATATCTATTTCTCCTTACAGAATGGCTCCAACTAAGCTAAAGGAGTTGAAGGAGCAGTTGAAAGATCTCTTAGACAAGGGTTTCATCAGACTTAGCAAATCCCATAGGGTGCACCAGTGCTCTTTGTCTGAAAGAAGGATGGTTCCCTTCGGATGTGTATTGATTATCGGCAATTGAACAATGTTACAATCAAGAACAGGTATCCCCTCCCCAGGATTGATAATTTGTTTGACTAGCTCTAAGGTGCCAAGTGTTTCTCAAAGATAGACCTCAGATACGGATACCATCAGCTCAGGGTTCAGGAGTGTGACATTCTGAAGACAGCCTTCAAGACTCAGTATGGTCACTATGAATTTGTAGTTATGTCATTTGGAATAACAAATGCTCCTACAGCTTTTATGGATTTGATGAACAGGTTGTTCAAGCCATATTTTGATATGTTCGTGGTCGTGTTCATAGATGACCGAGGTCAAAGCTAGACAAGACGATGATCCTATTTTGGTAAAGTTGAAGGAAGCCATTCAGAATCAAAAGGTGGAGGTCTTTTCCCAAGGGGGAGATGGTGTGCTTCGATATCAGGGTCGTCTTTGTGTTTTTGATGTTGATTATTTGAGAGATTGGATGTTGCACGAGGATCATAGTTCCAGATATTCCATACATCTAAGTTCCACCAAGACGTACCGTGTCCTACGGGAAATCTATTGGTGGAATGGCATGAAGAAGGACATAGCAGAGTTTGTGGCTAAGTGTCCGAATTGTCAACAAGTGAAGGTTGAGCATCAAAGACCTGGAGATGTGCTCCAAGATATTAATATCCCTACTTGGAAGTGGGAGGAAATAAATATGGACTTCATTACAGGGTTGCCTTACACTCGTTGAAAGTATGACTCTATTTGGGTTGTCATAGATAGGTTGACTAAAGCAACTTATTTTATACTGGTCAAAACTACCGACTCAACGGAAGATTATGCTAAGTTATACATTGGAGAGCTAGTTCGGTTGCATGGAGTGCCCTTTCCCATCATATCGGATAGAGGTACTCAGTTTACCTCCCAGTTTCGGAGATCGTTTCAAAAGGGACTTGGTATTCAGGTCAAGCTTAGCACAACATTTCACCAGAAAATAGATGGCCAGGTCGAGCGGACCATTCGGACTCTTGAGGATATGTTGAGAGCGTGTGTGATTGATTTTAAGGGTTGTTGGGATGATCATTTACCTCTCATTGAGTTTGCATATAACAATAATTACCATTCCAGCATTCAGATGGCTCTGTTTGAGGCTCTTTATGGGCAGAGGTGTAGATCACCTATTGGTTGGTTTGAGGTCGGTGAAGCTACATTGATAGGTCCAGATTCAGTTCATGAGACAATGCAGAAGGTTTAGCTTATAAGGGATAGGTTGAAAATAGCTTAGAGTCACCAAAAAGTCCTATGCGGATGTGAGTAGAGAACTAGAGTTTGAAGTTGATGGTTGGGTGTTTCTGAAGGTATCACCCATGAAGGGAGTAATGAGGTTCATAAAGAAAGGAAAACTTAGTCCCCATTATGTTGGCCCGTACCGTATTGTGAGACGTATTTCCAATGTGGCCTATGAGTTGGATTTGCCCTCAGAATTAGCTTCAGTTCATCCATTTTTGATGTATCACTCTTAAAGAAGTTCTTGGGTGATCCGACTTTGATTGTTCCGGTAGAGAGTGTGGGTGTAAAGGATAGCCTTAGCTATGAGGAGGTTCCGGTGGAAATATTTGATCGTCAGGTTTTGAAGATAAGAAATAAGGAAGTAGCCTCAGTAAAGGTTTGTGGAGGAATCAACAGGTTGAGGGAGCTACGTGGGAAGCCGAAGCAGATATGATGGCTAAATACCCGCATCTATTCCCTCTAGGTTCAATTTCAGCTTGAGGTATCAGTTTACTTCCTAGTACTCTATTCAGTTTCATGTTCAGTTCATGTGCCCCAATTCCTTTCATGTCATTGTATGTATGTATGATTCATGAATTCAGTTCAACTATGTATTCTAGTCCGGATTAGTCACTCCGTCAGTTTTCAACTTAAATGTTCAGTATTTTGCATGGTAGTTGCATTTCTTGGCTTTTCAGTATGTTTACCCACATTCGAGGACGAATGTTCCTAAGGGGAAGATATTGTAATACCAAGGAAGTGCCTAAAACTAGACTCGGGACTTGAAATGAAAAGTACCAGAAAAATAAAATATTTCTCTCAAAACGACTCGTGGTACGAGTTGTTGGTGGGCCTGATGGATCGTAGGAAGCAACCATGGTTGTGTTATACCCTGAAAACCCTAAGATCAGAACCGGGAGTTGAAACAGAGAAATAGAATTTTCTGCACCAGGTCATAGGATGAGTCATCCAGTGACCCATCAGGATGGCCATGACTCGTTAAGTGACTCTTGGTGAGGAGTTTGACTTAGTTGAAAATTTTCAAGTTCGGGGTGACCACGGGTGTGACCTTGAGTTGTGGTCAACCCCACGATCCGTTAGGTGACCCTTGGTCAAGAGTGGTTTGGAGATTAAAGAATTGGGCAGTATTGGCGATAGGTGGGTCACCACGACCCTCATGGTGACTATCAGAGGAAATTTGGTAGTGTTGTTCCCAACTGGTGGCCACAAGTCGTGGTCATAGACAACGACTCATCTAATCCCTCATTGGGACTGGTAGTATGTTTTTCTCTGTGAGTTTATTAAGGGCTTTTATGCAATTCCTATGTTCCTAAGGCCTAAACTACGACGTTTTAAGCTCTGAATAATGAGTTTTAAGAAGGGTAAGTTCATTCTAAGCCTATCCTAATTCATGCATGCAAGCTTAGAGGTTTTGAGAGGTGATCAAGTCTAGTTCTTCAAAGTTCTTCCTCAATTCTTCCTTGGGCAATCAAAGAAGTTGTGAAATCAGATCCTCTTAGGTGTGTAAGGTTATGAATGGGTGCAATAGTCCACACCCATGCCCAATTCCCTCTCAATTCATGAGAATTCTAATTTGTTGAATCTATGGGGGTTTTTACCCAATGTGTGAATTTTCTAAGTATAGATCATGGGTACAATATAAGCATGTTTCTAGTGTTGTTTAATGATCTATGGGTAGATTTTTGACTATTTTAAATACAAGTTTATAGATTTGATTTTTAAATCCAATTACGCCCAATTATGAATGTTTATGAAAAGTCAAGCTATGATTACATTATGATCATGATCTTAACTAGCCCAATTATGATTTATGTTTAGTGATTCGATTTCTCTCAAGTACTTATCATGAATTTATCAAATGTCAAGGTTATACATGTTTACAAGTATGCATGGATTTCATGATTTATGGATTTATGAATCTTGGATAATTCATGGGCCCTTGTTCATGGCTAAACATGTATTTTAAATGGGGATCAATGATGTTGTTATTTATTTGGCCATGAACTTCATGAATGATGTTATGGTTATTGTACGAGCCTAATGTGCATATTTTTGGAAGCAGTGTCTAGCACCGAGTAGCTCGACATTCAAAGTACTATGTCGGTGTCTCAGAACTACGTGCCACCATAGGTTTATATACATATAATCCAATATTTAATGGATCCCCTCTTCGTGATATCACATACTGCAAGTCCCTTGCCTGGCAAGCCTGGGATGACTCTGCCCACTTGAGTGAGATAGTTGGAGTATCATGTAAGGCTCTACCATGATGGTGTCGGTTATGACTAGTCCTCCCATTGCTCCTCATGGTTTATACATGTTTATGTTTATGCACTTTGGCTCAAGTCATGTTTCATAAAGTTTCTTCTTATGAGTATGATTATGAATGATTTACGAATGTCTTGAAAACCTTGAGCCTTATGTTTATATTATGATATTTACGTTATGAGTATGTCGTCCTACTCTTATGAACTCTTATGTATTTTAACTATCCATTTTTATTTACCTTGCATACTCAATACATCTCAAGTACTGATCGCATACTCTATGTTGTATCATTTTATGATACAGGCTCCGATATCCAGACTCGGCCCCATTGCTAGCCAACTTTCCAGAGTAGCCTATCCAGTCTCAGTTGGTGAGTCCTCATCTCTTGAGGATCATCCCTTACCAGTCATCTTTATATATTCAATTTCAGACTTAGAGAGTTAGTTTTGTCCCATCAACTCATCAGTAATAGAAGCTTTTCAGACATAGACTGTAATCAGCTTCAAACTTGTGTTGTATGTTCTGATGTTATGTTATGTTTAGACTTCCGCTATGTTTATTATGTTGATCTTCCACTTTTGTTGATTGAGTTAGATTTTATGTTTATGTCATGGGTGGACTTGAAGCCTCTCAGAGTTTCTTATCCCATGTCTCGATCGGGGCCTATATTCGGGTCATCACAACTTAGGTTTTTCTGTAAGGAGTTTTGTGACAATAGGTATAAGGATGACCCATTGGTTGGTGTAACGGGTTGTTGAAAGGGATTCGTTGCGAGGGTTGTGATAATCAAGGAGGCAGGCACGAGTCATGGAATGACTCATTCTTTTGAACAACGAGTCATTGTATGCTTCCGTTGGAAGAATTTTCGAAAAATGGGCAGTGGTAACAATGGATGGTAATGACGAGTAGTTGGGACTGGTAACGAATCATCGTGTCCGATAGTGGTAGAAGACCTGTTATTGGAAAATGGGATGAAACAACGAGGGAAGTAATGACCTGTTGGATCCAGTAACGACCTGTTGTACTGATCGTTATCATTGGCAGTGCAGAATTTTTAGGTTTTTTATTAAGGGTATTTTCATCATTCCTAAGCCTTAAAGTCATAGACTACGTCATTTTAAGCTCAGTTAGTAGGGTTTTAAGGGCATTAAACCTATTCTAAATCCCATCATTTCATGCATGCAACTTAGAGCTTTTCCTTGAAGATTAAGTTTGAAGAATTTCTCCAAATTCTCTCCAATTTCCTTTGGGATTTCAAGAGGGAGTGTGAATCAGATTTCCTCAGATATGTAGGATTATGAATGGGTGCATTCATCCACAACCATACCCAATCTCTCTTTAATTTCATGAAAATTCTAGTTGATGATTCTACGGGATTTTAACCCAACATGTGAATTATCTAAGAATCAGTCATGGGTATGATCTATACATGTTTCTAATGTTGAATCATTCATGGGAATATTTTACAATGTTTTCAATTAAAATTATATTTTCAAGTTTTTACAAATTTTGATGCCCACCCATGGAAGTTCATGAAAGTTAAAATTATGTATTCAAGCATGATGAGATGTATATGATGAAAATATGATTTTGAATTACCCATTTTCATGTTCATGTTTTTGAATGATCAAGTCTATGTCAAGTATGTTTAAGTATTGGGAAAGACCATATGATCAAGTATGTTTCATGATTTATCTAAATTTCATGTTATTAGCTTACCACATGGTTTTGGAGTCTAGACTTCCACTATTTTCAGCTTGTGGTATGGTTTGAGCCCAAGGCTCCTCATGTTATGATTTCATATTATGCATGTATGTTATGATTTAGCTTCGTCACTAGATGATGGGTCAACTTCGTTGAAAAATAATGGAGAGCATATACATATTTTTGGGTGTAGTGTCTAGCACCGAGTAGGCTAAGGGTCAGTCAACCCTATGCCTCAGAACTATGTGCCAACGTAGGTATGTTCAGATTATTTGGGACCTCCCTTGTGAGCTTCCCCTGCCCCGTATGGGCCTTCTGCTTGATATCGATATCATGGTAGCGTCCTTATCCCTGGCAAAGCTTTGGACGACTCTGCCCACTTGAGTGTAATAGTTGGGACCACGTAAGCCCTATCATGGTAATGTCGGTTATATGATGAGTCTCCCATTATTCCTCATTATTTCATTTATGCATGTTCATCAGTCATGATATTATGTTTTCAGCAGATTTGACCCAATGATTAGTTTTACATATGAATAATTAGTTTCAGCTTTGGGTCATTCGATTAAGTTATGATATTCAATTACATTTAAATCATGTTTCCAGATACTAGCATGCAAGCCCTACTCTTAGATTTTTATGATGAAATGTTTTATGATATGCATGATTTCTGTTTTTACTTATTTAGTGGTTTTACTTACCTTTCATACTCGATAGATTCCACAACTGACTACATATCTCTATGTCGTATCATTTCATGATATAGGCTCCGATATTCAAGTTCAGTCCTACCGTTAGGCAGATCTTCAGAGTTGCATTCCCAGCTAGAGTTGGTGAGTCCTCATCCTTCGAGGACCCTTCTATCATTTTATGTTCCGTATTTTCAAATTCAGCCTTAGTGAGTTAGTTGGGGTCTTATCCCATCAACTCGTCAGTATGTAGAGGCTTATCAGACATAGTATATATTCAGCTTCAGGATCTGTTATGTATTCAGATATTTCATGTTATTAGAATTTTAGACTTCCACTAATTCATGTTAGAATTTTCTGCATTTATTGTGTCGAGCTTTAGATGTCATGTCATGTTCATGTTGGGTCGACTTGGAGCCTCTCGGAATTCTTTGTCCCATGTCTCGATTCGGGCCTATATTTGGATTGTTGCACCTAGCTTCTCTTTAGGGGATTTTATCTTCACTTAGAGGTGTTAGGAGTAAAATGAGGGTTTAGGATGAATAAAACCCATTAAAACACCCTTTTAGGAGGTTAAAACGACATAGTTTAGGAATTGGGAACTAAGGAATTACAAAAACACCTAACCAATTGCAAATTGGTCTCTGCTAGACCAATAACTCACTTCAGGACCCGTTGGGTCTATTCCAAGTCATTACCTGACCTGTTGCCATGGAGCCGAAAATCCATTCTCTGATCTTTTCTCAATACCCCCATTTAATGATTCATCACGTCACTTAATGGATTACTTCACCACCTGTTAAGACTCTCTGAATCTCAACTTTTCACCATCTTTATGCACCTAACGGGTCACTTCACAACCCTCTAAGTGACTTAACGAGTGACTTGATGACTCATTCTGTGATCTGGAGTAGGTTTTCCTATTTTCTCCATTTCAGTCCTTTGGTCTGATCTTAGAAACTTTTGGGGTGTTGTATTAATTATTTCGTCAAACAATCAAACAATTCAGAGCAAGAAGAAATAAATAACTCAATATCGGAAAGCTCTAATAAATACAAACAATAATCAATATTCATTCTTCAGGTTCATGCTAAAACCGTAGAACTAAAGTGTTTAGGCACTCATGATTCTAAAAATATTAAGGTAATTCATTAGTTACAAGTAAAAAAATAATAAAAAGTTAGGAGAAGAAGTAACCCGATAGGGAAAATCGTCTTCCCCTTACTCACCTCAGTAATTTCTTCCTATAATGTCCAACCTCCCCTAAAATGTCTTAGGGTTCATATATATAGAAAATGGAAAAGTAAATGGAAAAGAACCCCTTACCCCTACTTAAGATCAAAATAAAAGTTCCAAAAATCTGGTTTCAGAATGGCCCTGGCACGTTGTGTCAGCTATTGCACCAGTCCATTGACTTTTGATTTTTCTGAAGTTTAGGCTCTGGTGTGCTACACTAGCCATCTCACCCGAGTGCTAGAAAAAATTCTGCTGAACCTACCCCTGATGCACCGCGCCAGCTATCTCGTCAACCTGCTAGAAATTTTCTTCAGAAGTTTATGGCCCGGCACGCTGCGCCAACCATTGCACCAACTTCTGGACTTGTATTTTTCTGAAGTTTTGGCTCTTGTGCACTATGCCAGCCAATTCACCAACTTGTTTTTGTCTAGAAACATCTCCAAACTTGATCCAAAGCTTCGAACCTTCCTTTGTAACTCTTTTCGAGTGGATTTCAACTACACTCACCTATTAAGAACCTACAAAGTCACAACATAGGAATACATGCATAATCCATAGAAATGATACTCAAAGAGATGACAAAATACTAAAATGCAAGGAAAATAAAGGCTGAAAGTACGTACTTTTGGCCTCTTATCAACACCCCACACTTAGACCCTTGTTCGTCCTCGAACAAGCAACTTAAACTCTATACCTTATCCCTATATGGATTTCCACCAATTTAATAGGTCTGCTCAGGCTACGACTAATGTTTCCATATAGACATTGCAAGTTTCTAACACAACATGCCTCAACTTTTCAAATAAGCTCAAGAACAACCTTTTAAGATGACCTAACCTCAAGAATTGACTCAATCTTTGTGAATATTAGATAACAAACATATGTCACCTAATGAAGAGATCAAACATTTCACCTATCCTTTGTCAACTATGTTCCCTCACAAACAAGAGGGTTGCCAACCTTTTTCTCACAAGAATATGAAAGAATCACATGTATAGGCGTATAAATTAAGAAATTTATGCCTATTTTCACAAAGAACTTCTCATGAAACATATGATGAACCATAGTCTTGTATTTAGTGTAAATACTGCACTAATATAAGAATGTCAAAGTTAGAAATAAGTAGTACCTAAATGGTTGTAATGTAGGCTAAGGGCGGATAGAGATTATTTAGCCAGAAATAGTGATTTACCTCCCTAAGAATTTAATACTTCACAACTTTTTTAGTTCTAGAATACTCTTTGATCTTCTTACTTTAGTCCTTATTCCTTCCCTTGATTGAAATTCTTGCAACTTGGGTGACTAGGGATGACAATGGGGCGGGAGGGGAAAGATTCCACACTATGCGAGGTGAAGTGGGTATTAGACTATATGGGTGCAGGGTAGGTGCAGGGCGGGTTGAAATAATTATTTTTAAAATTGATATGGGTCAGGGTGAATTATGGGGAGGAAATAACAAGCATGTTGTGTAGATGCATTAAGGTCTTTGCCTAGTTTCTTTTTCTTTTTAATGACAACCAGTGGGGACTGCGTGGGAGGGATCATTAATTAATTTATCATTTTTCAATTCTACTTATAATTAATCATTACCTTCACTTTCTAGTCTCTGTTTAACACAACACAATTAGTTGTTTAACTACTTAATTTGATTCTCAATCCTAGTTGCTACTAAGGTGGGTAATAAATCAATTGTGTAACAATAATGTACTAGCTAGTGTATGACTTTGTCATWTAATCAGTGACCTGTATTTTTACAACACAAATAAAAAAAGTTTTCTTTAAAAAAAATTAAAATTAGCAAATATGTGGTGCGGGTTTATGTAGGGCGAGGTGGGACAGGCTGAAAACATCAAATTATATTATGCAGCGCGAGTTAAAATCTTTGTGGATTTATGAGGGTTAGCCCCGCATCCACTCCATTGTCATCCTATGGGTGACTAGTAGGGATATCTTGACAATATTTATTCTTTTCAACTTATTCGTTCTCTTTTCTCATCTCCCTACTATCATCGACTTCCTTGGTTTACATTTTTCGCCTTTTATCGTTTCTTCTAACTTCCATACTTTAGATTTCCTCTTTTTTTTTCACTTGTGCTCCTTTCATAAAAAAATTCTCTTTTTCAATTTTGAAAGTGTCTAAGGAGTCATTTGGATCAAATGAAGGTCAATAGAACAAAAGGAATTTAGCTTTTCACATGGCTATCAAAAGAATAGGCCAAAGGCTCAACATGGCTAACTAAGGATATTATGAATGGGTAGGTTTTTTATAGGCAAAAAGTAGACTAATCAAAATATTACCTCTATCATCTCCTAAATTCAACGCGCTTCATTTCATTTAGCACACACACCAGGCAAGTTTTAGACATTAATATGAAAGCACGGGAAGTGAAAGTTCTAGACATTAATATGAAAACATGAGATATATGCAAATTATCACACATGCACATGACGCAAGCTCAACTCAAAACAGATTCATGTATACCCTCAATTAAGCAAACAATAGAAAGCGTTTTATATCAAACAAATACAATAACACAGGAGTCTAGAAAATGAGCCTGGGTGTCTCAAAAAGAGGTTATTCATATTTTGTCACAACATGTTTCCAACTTTCAAAATCAATACTTGCATTATTCGGTTATATTAGCACATAATCTGAGCACCTAACATTCAAATGGGTTCCTAATGACTAACTTCTCTCAGGATAGTCGTCAACCATCCATCACGGGTAAGAACCTTTTCTTCTCCTAAAAAAATTTACAACTACACCTAAATATGAAAAATTTACCTAGTTTAAAGATATCTCCTTTGGAAAAGAACCGAGTCCATAAGAAAAATCAAAGGGTGGATGAGGTATGTCATTTTCAATATATTTTAAATAAAAATTTAATGGCATCCTCACCCTTAACCTAAAAATATCGGAAAACATACCCACCCCACACTTAAAGTCATGCTCTGTCCTCAGAGTATCTATAAANAGAGTATCTATAAAATAAAATAAAATATGGGTGAAAAATACTTCTTAAGGCCCTCTAGAGCCTAGCTAGTAGTATGTCTCTTGGATGCATGGGTCACATGACCCTACACTTAAGCTCAAGACGTGCTCTTTAGCTTGAAATTTGGGTACTCAGACTCCCCTTCTCTACACACCAAAAACAAACAAAAGTGACACTATAAAAAATAAGAAAATTAGAATATTAAAAATTGGGTTGCCTCCTAACAAGACCCTAATTTAACATCACGGCACAACGCAAGTCTCAGCTCAAGACAGCCTCAAGAATTTCCTCCTCCTTTACAGAGGTTTCTCAAATTCCTTTCTTCTTCGCTTTTTCTCTACCTTACCACTATTTCGTTCATTCTCTACCCATGTACTGAATGTGAGCAACTTGATCTTACTCTCTGCTATCATATCACCATAGAGTTTCTCAGCTTCCTCTTTCTCTACCCCACATTTATCATGGACCACCTCTATGATCATGCATAAGTCTTTGTAGTGTGATGGTGTGGAGATAGCTTTATACACATTAAAAGTGGCCTTCTTATCATGTACTCTCATCTTGAGATTTCCTGCTCTTACATTGATGATGGCCCCTCCAATAGCTAAAAATAGTCTCCCCAATATGATCGGAACCTTTTTATCTGCTTCAAAATTAAGAATTATGAAGTCAGTGAGAATCACAAACTTACCAACTCGAATGAGCACATCCTCAATGATGTTGTATGGGGTGATGTATGACCTGTCAACCAGCTGCAGAGTGATAGTATTGGGCCTAGGTTCTCCCAGATCAAGTGCATTAAACATAGATAAGAATATCAAATTGATACTCGCCCCCAAATCACACAGAGCTCACCCCACATCACTTACCCNATCAAATTGATACTCGCCCCCAAATCACACAGAGCTCACCCCACATCACTTTCACCAATTTGTATAGAGAGGGTGAAACTCCCTTGATCTTTAGATTTCAGGGAATCTTGTTCAACACCCTTGAACCGCACTCTTCAGTAAGTGCAATTGTCTTAAACTCGGTCAATCTCCGCTTGTAAGCAGCCACATTCCTCAGATACTTTTCATATTTTGGCATCTCATTCAGAGCATCAATAGAGGAATGTTTATGTATAGATCATTGAAAATATCAAGGGACTTCTTGAACCCAGCCTCATACTTGATTTTCTTATCATTGTTTTTCTGCAACCTCTGCGGAAATGGTGGTAGCGATTTCTCAACTGCATTTTCAGACTGCTCAACAACCCTTTCCTTAACTCCTCTTTTTTGTGCAGACTCTATGGTAGACACTGGATTTATCCTTGTTTCACCCAACTGCACTCGCAAGTGTATGTATTTGTACAAGTAATATAGAGGGTCTTTCAAGCTGTATATAGAACCCACATGAACTTAAGACTCAGTGATTTTCCTATTTCAATAAGTATTATTATTCCAAACAAGTGTGAAGGTAACCCAAGAGTTTGGAGTTCTTGTAATTATCAAATTAATTAAGTTCAAAAGCAATGAATGAAACAAAGTAGTTGTAATCAATATTCAAGAATATTCCATAGTTAAGGCATAAAGTGCAATCATGTACAACATGTATTTTTCTTCGGCTAAATTTCCTATCTGGTTGTTGGTTGACAGGATTTAAGGCCTAACTATGGTCTTTCAAACCTATAATCCTTTTCCTAGAATAACCTTGCAATTACATTCATTGAGTGGTAATAATTCATTCTAGGTATTATCATGTTTAATCCTTTTTTCCACCAAATGAGGCATTTTAGGTATATTTCTATCTTAAACATGAAGCTTGTCTTTAATTTCCATCAAAGACAAGAACTCGTTCCTCTATTCTTCGTCCTACCCTAGTAATTCTCCTTTCGAATGCACACCAAGACTATATATTTATTTTAATGCTGGCCAAACATTAAAATAATAAAAGCAAGAAATAAAGAATAACCAATTGTGATAGAAGAATATAAATCAAATTTTAAAACATGTTATACATTCATGCTTGTAGCCTTAACCCTAGAATGAGGAATTTTAGCCACTCATTGCCTGAATAAACATTAAAGAATAGTTGTTAATCATAGACGAAATGAAAATAAAAGAAAAGAGAAGAGAATGAACCCTAGAATATCCTTCAGTGTAACTGCCGTCTTCAAACTGTCTAGAATAATATAAAAAAATGCCTAAGTGTTCTATTTATACAATAGTGAAATAACACAGCGGATGACACCCACCATGTCATGGAATCCATCACGAAGAATAGCCTTCGTGACACAGAGCCAATGCAGATGCCTACTATTTAAGGCTCACAAATTTGATGCACTTCATCGTGTCATGGAGGCTGTCGCACTACTCCAGTACACGTTGCAGTCGCGGAGGTCTACTGTTTAGTGCCTTCAAAATTTTATTTTTTTCCAAAGCATTGTGGCACGTTGTTAAAAGTGATAAATCTCCTCTATGGTATGGATTGAATTCTAACCTCATTTTTTAGCCTATTTAACATTCCATACTTCAACGTTGATCCTCCATCTCTAAAGTTAAGCTTAATCCACTGCATTTTCCACCTGCGAATAGTTTAATTACATATGTTAGTCCTTGAGCATTATTTATTCAAAACATACAAGAATATAAATAAATTATCCTCAAACCAAGCTACAATATGGGTAAAAACATGGCATGTGGTCATATAAATGCACCCAAGATCACCACCCCACACTTATAACTTTGTTCATTCTCGGATAACCCTTTTACATCCTTGACACTATTTAAACCTTACCATCATCAATTGAGCTAGACCACTCGCACAGGGTTATGCTAAACTCTTTAATCATGACATACAATTCATTCAATCAAGAATAATTTTCATTCACAAGTATAATCACATACCCAAATGAATAAACTCTTCAGCAAAAAATCTGGACAACATAGTTACATGCTAGTAGTAAGGTCGTTAGCTTCACCAAATTCTTTACCATCATGTGCCCTTTTATGTAGTGCCCCTACCCTCATAAAACAAATGTGTTCACATTAAGGCACATTTCAAGAAAATGATTCACTCACACTCCAAAGAATATTCCAAGCATACCTAACATACCATAGGTTTACCTGTAATGTACAATTCAACCAAACATGATATCAACTTATAGAATCAAAAGGGATTTTTATTTTTGTAATATTGACTAAAGGATGGTTAGAATTATTTGGCTGATAGCGACACTTATCCCTGTGTACTTTAAGACAATTACATATTTCACTTTTCATTAATTCACTTCTTTATCACCCCATTCCTTCCCATTAATGTTTACTTTTCCCATCAAACATAATTATCCTTATCCCTGCTTGTATTGAGTGTGTACCCATTTCTTGTACTTATAATTATTACCTTTTTTTTTCAATATATATACATATATATATAGAGAGAGACCAACAATTTGGGTACACAGACTACTCTTTTTCTCACCTTATTATTTACTTTCCCCTTGAACTACTTTTCTTGCATACTGTCTCAATAAAGTGCATTAGGGCCTACTTGGATCAAATTAGTATTGAGTCCATTTGAACAAAAGGGATTAGGTTAATTAGTACGATTTTTCCAAAGAAAAGGCGTAAAGGCTCAAAAGGGGTGTTGATGTGCTGTGGATTTAAAACACTTTCGACACTCAAAACTAAGAAAATAGAAGGACTTAGGTGTATTTATGTGGATATAAGGCACTTTTCCTTTGGTTACAGGATAAATTGGTGTTGGAGCTGAAAAATTTAAAAGATAGCTTGAAGTGTGCAAAATAGGATCAGATTGCAATCAACAGTACGAGCCGTAGGAAGGTCCTATGGGTCGTACTAATGGTCATGAAAAGTTGCAGAAGGATGATGTTGGAGAGATGCAATACACGAGTCTCAGTACGAGTGGCACCAAGCTTGTACGAGTCGTGGTGATGCAATCGTGAAAAGATTCAAAAGATTTGCATAAGAGGCTGACTCCTGCTACGGAAAGTAAGTAAGAACCGTGGAATGAAGGTACGAGTCATACCATGGTGGTCGTGATAAACTTCAGAAAAATTTCAAAGTTTCAAAGTCAAGCCACGGGAGCTCAGTACGGATCATAGGATGGAGGTACAAGTTGTACCAGGATCCAACACTTAGCAAAAATCCGGCCAGTCATGCAAGGTACGACGGGATGCTACGGGCCGTATGATTGTGCTATGGATCGTAGGAGGAATCGTGGCGTGAGCGGAATCAAATACGGAAATTCACCCTATTTGCCTATGAAAAGAATTCTTGTGTATGCATAAAAACATTTTAGGTTTTATTTTTAATAGAGATCGATCAAAGAAGAGATTTTGAGGAGAGAAAGAGATAATTGAGTTGATTTTGACTTGTGATCAACCTTTTCTTGAATTCTTTTTATTCTTGTTAATTGTTCTTCAAGATTTTGTTGATTAATTAAAGGAAGTGTTTTTATCATTCATATTTATAAGTATTAATTTATGTTTTTAATCATGAATATAAGTCACAACCTTACAACTATGAGAGGCTAAAACATTCATAGCTAGGGTTATGGGAACCATGGTGGATTAAGAAGCTAGGGTTGCACAAAGTTATTCTAAAACCAATGCAAACACTTATATTGTATTTTCTTCATGTTTAAACGTTTCTTAATGGTGTGCAACATTAGGACATGCCCGAATTTTTTACTTGCTTAGGTATAAGAGGTAGAGATTAGAAAAAAAGAAATACAACGGAGCCTTGATCTTAATAATCATTGTATTAACTTGAGCCGTGGTTGCAAGATAGTTAAATATTGAACTTAGTGATAACGGATAGTTTGAAACCACTCATGATACTTGGTCGAGTAATTGAGTATAGTCATTCAATAGGGACTGGTTGGTCATTTGAATGAACCTAAGTTATCAGTTCTATAAGTAAGTATTGGTGATGATCACGAGTGTATACCCAAAGCAGTTATGAACCCATGGGGAACACAAACCCTAGTTATCCTTTAATATTGATTCAAAACCAAACTTTTGATTATAGTTTTTGTTATTTCTTTTCCTTAGAATGCCTTAATTTTGAAGTAACTACCTTACAAGTCCACTTGCCGACTGTAATCTAGCTCTTCCATATTCCCTGTGAGATCAACCCCAACCTCTAGTTGGGTTCTTTATTGACAACGTCCGCTTCATACTTCAATAAGAGGTGTGGTTTGAGCATTATCAAAAAATGGCGTCGTTGTCGGGGAATACGGCTAAGACTAGTTTATTTGCTTGTATTTGACTTTTTGGTAGTTATTTCATTAATTAGGTTTATTTTTGTGTTTTCTTTTTTTATACCCACAGGCTGTTCTTCGGTGAATGCCAAGCACTCAGATTAGTGGAGATCCCCTTGTTCCACTAAATACAGAAATTGAAAGAGCACTACACAGAATGGAGAACTATGAGCAAAGAGAAGCCCGCATAGCTGAAGAAGCTAGGCAACCTGAGCTAGCTCGGCAAGCTTCACTACAACATACGAAGGATGACAGAGAAAAGGTAGTAGATATTGGTGACATGGGAGGGGAAACAGAGCTCATAGATTTGCCCCTCAGTTCTTCGACGATGAGGACCCAGATATTGATGAAGTTTGGTGGACTGGAGGAATTATGCCACCACCATTGCCCCCTGGGGACAAATTCAAAATTACGAGCACCATGATTCAATTGTTAAACATGAAAGGGGTGTTCAGTGGTCACGCAACGGATGACGTCAACCTGCACTTTTTGAACTTCATAAGAATATGCAAGGCATACAGGTTTTCCGGAGTAAGCTAGGATGCCATACGGCTCAGACTCTTCCCTTTTTCTCTATCAGGGGAAGCTACTTTATGGTTATCGGAGTTACCCTACAACTCCATAACCAACTAGAGGGAGATCAAACAAGCCTTTTTGGAGAGATTCTTTCCCCCATCCAGGATGTTACAGCTAAAGGAGACAAATTAAGACTGAGACACTTCATGAAACTTGGTTGAGATTCAAAAAGAAGTTGACAAAGTGCCCTAATCAAAAAATCCTAGATGACAGTTTGATGGAAATTTTTTACAGGTCTTTGAATAACAACACAAAAGCTGTAGCAGACACGGTGGCTGGAGGAGCATTGATGAGTCACACCTGGACGTAAGCTACCACTATTCTTGACAGGGTGACTATGACAAATAGGGCTTGGCATACAAGGGAGGCTGATGCAGTGGTAGGAGCATATGTTGTTGGTTTGACTACAGACTAACAAAGAAAAGAATAAGAACGCGACCAGGAGTTGGCTTATGTGCGCATATTATTGGACTTGCTGACAAAGCATATTATAGGAGTTGGAGCCAAATAGGTTAATGTAGTGGGAACTCAAGCAAGAGAGCAAGGAGATGATCACTCTAATTCTAAGGAAGAGGCAAACTTCTTAGATAGCCAAGTGGCGGGTTTCCGAACTAATACCCAAGCGTCTGCGCAAGACAATTGGCGCCATGTTTTTGTAAATCAAGGCCGGAACCAGTATAGAGACAACTAAAACAGAAACGGGTTCAGAGACAAGAGCTGGGATTATAAGCGCGAAGGAGATTGGAGACGAAATGATGGATACCACAATTACCGGGCTGGAGTTATGTTCCTCCCAATGCACGAGAAGGGGAGTATGGGCAATCAAAGTTGGAGAGCATGATGGCAGAGATGTTAAAGAAGGTAAGGTCCACTAATGATCAGCTGAAGGAGATCTGAAGTGACTTATCAAGTATGGGTCAGAAAGTGGAATCCCATGCTACCGCCATTAAGCAAATCGGGCATCAATTTGGGCAACTGTCAGCACCAATGAACCCTAGACAAAAGGGTACACTACCTAGCAACACTGTCCGAAATCCAAAGAACGATGTACTTTGTATGGTGGTGATGACTAAAAGGAGTGGTAAAACCACAATTGACCCCTCGTTTCGAGTTGAAGTTGAGCGAATGAAAGAGAGAATAATTGAGAAAGATGATACGAGTGTTAAGATAGAGAATGGTGAAGTGCAAGAGCACCCGAGAGGTGAGACGAAACCTGACATGGATCAAGGAGAAATTGAAGTGCATAAAGCTATCCCACGACCACCACCACCATTCCCCCAAAGGATGAAGAAGAAGGCGAAGAATGGTAAGTTCCAGAAATTCCTTTTAATGCTTAAGCAACTATCTGTGAACATACCATTGGTCGAAGCATTAGAGCAGATGCCAGGATATGCAAAGATCATGAAGGACCTAGTGACTAAGAAGAGATCTTTGAGTTATGAGCCCATTGACAATATACATCACTGTAGTTCCATAGCTACAAGGGTCTTAGCTCAGAAAAAGGAAGACCCAGGTGCCTTCACTATACCATGTACGATTGGAAATGTCGAGTTTGCAAGTGCACTCTGTGATCTGGGAGCTAACATTAATTTAATTCCCTTGGAAGTATTCAAGAAATTGGGATTGGGAGCCCCCATATCGACCAACATGCGGCTACTGATGGCCGACAAAATGGTTAAAAAGCCAACGGGCATCCTAGTCGATGTGCATGTCAAGGTAGACAAATTCATATTCCCAGTAGACTTTGTGATTTTGGATTGCGAGGTTGATTATGATGTCCCCATTATTTTGGGGTGACCATTCCTTGCAACCGAGAGGGCTCTATTAGATGTGGAAGCCGGTCTGCTGAAGTTTAGATTAAACCAAGAAGAGGTCACTTTCAACATCTGCAGGACAATGAAGTAACCCAAGGAATTTAGTGTAATCTCCGCACTAGAGGATGAGTATGAATCACTTGACGAATTCTAAGTAGTCAAGAGATTCGCGTCGTGCCACGACGTTCAATCAGACGCTTCTTGGGAGGCAACCCAAGTGGTTGTTTGGTGAAGTTTGAGTAACCAAGCTACCTACATTGTGCCGGTACATTAAATCAAGCGCTTCTTGGGAGGAAACCCAAGTTATTGAACTAATGTGTGCTTAGTGTGTAGGGAAATTAAAAATAGGAGGTTGAAACATCAGCTTCTACGACTCTCAGTACGACTCGTGATGGGATCCTACGAGTCATAGAAGGAGTTGTGGTGAGGATCAAGAAAAAATAACTGCAAGCTTTGACCTACGATTCATCCTATGGATCGTACCTCAGTGGTATGAGTCATAGGATCTATTCATAGGTCACCGGGTAAGTTTTCTTTAACAGGGTCATTTTCGAGTCCAAGGGACGAGTTGTGATGGGTTAACAATGGAAATAATACCCGACTCGGCCCAAATTCTTTTAAAATTTTCCTTACCAATTTAAACCACTCAAACACCCCCGCCCATGCTAATATCACTCAAAATAACGACTTGAACTCACCTCCCCACACCCCTAACTCAAAATGCATCGAACAATCGAGCAAAATTTTTGCTCACCCCATGTTCTGCCAAACCCTATATGGTGATTTCTAGTTGATGAAGCGTCAATAAAGTAAGTATGTTGTATTAAACAGTGCTAACATTCACATACTGAGAGTGATGGTGCCAAAACCCTTGTGAGTCAGTCACTATGCTCGAATAATTGATTTTGAAAAGAGAGACAATGATCAGGGTGTGGTGAAATGGTTTTTCGACTGGAAAGATGCTAAAATCTTGATGAACTTAGGTCTTGAAACACACAATGAGTTACGGGTCATAGGTCAAAAAGGGGAGGATTGAGCATGATTAAATTGAGTTAATGATGTGCCTAGACCTGGGGGAAATCTGAGTACCTTAAAAATGTGAAAAGAGAACCCTTGCAAACTGAGAAAAGAAAATATGGAAGTGGTATGAGGCACAGTACAGATCGTAGGTTTCTACTACGATTCATATTGAGCACTTGTACCACCAAGCTGAACAAGGTTGCAAAAAAAGCCTTTCCTATGACTCATGGAATCGACCTACGTGTCGTACCATGAGTCGTGGAAAAATCCAGAAAAATACTATGCAGGGGCTCCATCAAACAACTCAAGGTACGGATCATACCTTTGTGGTACGAGTCATACTAAAATTTGGCTATAAGTATAGGACTTCTCACGAGTCTTACCTTCATGGTACGACCCGTAGTGATTACCCGTGATGAGAATCTGAACATCTCCTGTCTAATTCTTCTTTTTCAAAAACGAAATGCTAAACTCTTTATCTATAGGTACAATGAAATACAAATGCAGAGCTGATAAATAAAAATCCCGAAGGACATTGATTGATTAAAAAACTGAGTCGGAGTCTGAAAAGACAGGAGATTCACCTAGTGGTTCAGTCGAAGAGTATCAAGTAGACACCTCCGAGACTGATGGAACGAGAACCACTAGGGCAAAATCAAAGGCCCAAGCTGAAGCAACCACCGCCACATTCGCTCGAGCACTCCAGTCTGAGGAGGGAGTTAGAGAGGAACAACAGAAGTCGGGAAATGACTTCAATGCTGAAGAAGGGTCAGGGGAGACCCAAAGTGGAGAAGAGAGAGGCAGTGAAGAATCAAAGGAGGAGGCTCCTAATGTTGCACAAGAATAGAACCCACCCAGAGAAAGCGGTACAATTCGGTGGAGAGTTCAGGGAGCTACAAAAATCTATGAGCAAGGCATCTCTCTCACTACCAAGAATAAACCAAAGAGGAGCATCCAAGAAGAACTGCAGATCCTGAGAAACTCTCTGAATGAAGTTGAGGAAATCAAGCAGATTTTTAGCTTTTATGGTTTTGAGTGGATGGCTAAGACTCCAACACAATACATAGAAGACATAGTTCTGGAGTTCTATGCCAACTATTTGGCCACAATAGAGGTAAAGGCAAAGGAAGGGAAGAAGAAAAAAGACCAGCCTCATTTGGAGAGTGTTATGTTCTGAGGTTGAGAGGTTGATATATCTGAGCGGACCGTCGCTTGAATGTTGTACGGACCACAGTTCATGCCTACAAGGATGATGCCAGAGTATGATTACAAGGTGAAGGCAATGAAGACAACTGACTGTGCAGGAGCGATAGAGGCAGCTGTAATGGCTAGAAGGGGTGATTGCTGAGAACAAGGAAGAAGCTGAGTGGGTTATAGGTGGAAATCAGGTGACCAAGAACTCACTAAATTTCATAGAAAAATCCTGCTGGAAACTAGTGCACCATCGGTTAGCACCTACGGTCAACGACAACACATTGAGTGCTAACAGAGCAGCTTTGGTGGCATGCCTCATATCTCGTTACCCCATTAATATCCCGAGGATCATAGCAGATGAGATACAAGACCGGGCGGTGGGAGTGAGCACGACTATCCCATTCGTGAGTCTTGTATTCAGATTATGTATGGAGGTAGAAGTTCCACAGGGTGACGAGCGGTTGATTGGAGGCCAGAGGATTGTAGACATAGGTCTTATCTAGGATGAGATGAACCTAGTAAGCAGAGCCAAAATTCCCTCAGCAATTACAGCAGTCCCACCAGCAGGGGACGTGCAGGTGAATGTCCCTATTACACAAGAGCAGAGCGAGACACCGGCTACAGAAGCCGGTCATTCAAAGTCAGCTCCTAGCACCTCAGCTGCACCATTTCCCAGCCTGCAGACTCAAACACAATAAGGGTATACCTTGGTACCACAGGACTTCCTCCAAAAGCTGGCCAAACGATTGACCATGGCGGAGCGAAAAATTCAGGCCATGATGGACAATGTAAAACTATGGGTCAAGTCATAAATAGAGGAAGAAACTCAGGCTCTACATTCTCACCTGGATAGTTTTGAGAGCCGATTCAATGTGAGGATAGCAGAATAGACAGATACCAGTCTCCGTGCTGAGTTGGGGGCTCTTCGGAGCCAAGTAGTTGAGTTGTCATCACGAAAACCAACAATTTTAGTAGCCCCCACTCTTCCGGACTTAGATGTCAAGCATGATGAGGAGATTGATTTGGCGGCATATTAGGAGCCGACTAAATCTGTTGAAAAAGGCAAGAAAAGAGCCGCTGAGGATGTTAGAGAGGAGAGCCCGAAAAAGAGAAAGAAGAAGGAGAGGAAGGAGCATAAGTGGGCTAGAGTAGAGAGCATGCAGACTCACAACACACATATGTCTAAGTTGCATGAGAGAGCTAGAGGAGCAGACAACTCCACCATAGCTCAGCCCGTGCTTGCTAGTGGCCGTGATCCTTCAGAAGAGCTACATTCAGCCCTGATAGTTACAGAGGCTGTCGAAGCGTCCACGATTACTGAGGGGACACCACTCCCCCTATTGACTCACCATTGAGCACCTGGCCACCACTAGTGCCATTATGATCTTATAGTTCATGCTTCGGGGACGAAGCTTACTTTTCAAAAAAGGGGAGGGGGTGTACTTGTGATTTTTTTGGATTTTTGATTCGTATGACGGTTTTTCTTTGTCAATTTATTTTCCCTCAGACGTGCTATCTAGTAGAACTGACATGTGTAGGATTTTTTTTATCTTGTGATTTTTGTTTGATTAGAAAGTAACTTAGGAATACTCGGCCAATAAAAATGCAGTAGTTTTGGTTTTTGAAAAAAAAATTGACGCTGTTTAAAATTATTTGATGCATTAACTATGTATTTGTGACAACATGCATGATTTATGTGGATCTTTTGATGTCATCTAGTTTATTAATATGAGTAGTCTTGTTAAGCCATGCATAAACCAGACAGGTGAAGTTAAAATAGTTCATGTACCATGTGCGAGTGAGGTGTAGTACTCAGTTCGGTATTGTGTTGAAGATCTAGATCTTGTCTGGTTGGTCTTTGCATAGGCTAAGAATGGTCGGTTAGGATATGATCATAGGCCAATTTTGTTTAGCTCACTGTTAGCCTATATTACTCTACCAAAGTTGCATGAATCCCTTGATCCCAAGTTTGAGCCTTAATAGACCATGTTTCTTTGATTTACTAATTAACTGTATCCATTTATTTTTAATAAACCTGTTTTGGCCCTGGTCCTTCCTTGGATATTGTGAACCTCAACATAAGAAAAATGCTTAAGTTGAGGGTGGCTAGAGTAGGGGTGTGTAAATGGTGGGAACGGAATAAAGGAAAAGAAAAGAGAAAAGAAATGGTGAAAAATGAGGTGTGGTGTGGTGAAAAGAAAAGAGATGAAAAATATTGAGAATCTTGAAAAAGAAATTTCAAAAGAAAATAAAAATGATGAAAAAGTTAAATATATCACACCCATACAAATGTGTATAAAGAGAAGTGAAAAGGGAAGAAAAAAAGGGAATGAAAGAATAAAGGGTGAAATAGGTGAATGGTGTAGCCAATGTATATAGTGCCAAGGAAGGGATAGTCACTTATAAAATCTTCCATCTTTATCATGTC
>JACEIK010004121.1:91701-104785 GCA_018107945.1 Datura stramonium | reverse complement strand
GACTTAGTCAGATTGTGCAGCCATAGGTATGTTGATATTATTGTTTCATAAGTTGCATGATATGCATGTATATGTGGAGTAGTTGACTTCAGTTTATTGTAAAATGAATGTCATAGTATTGTGTGGAGTACCTGTATTGTAGTTTTCTGCATTTCAGGATTTTTGGATAGTCCATATTACAGGGGAGACTCTGCCGAAATTTTTCTAGAATAAGTAATTGCAAGTTAAAGTTCTTGCAAGCAGAAGTTAACATTCGAGGACGAATGTTCGTAAGGGGGGAGGATGTTACACCCCGTAAGTTTCTAGAATTTAGTCGATCTATTCACATGTTGGTTGAGAGTTTTAGAATGCCATACGTGCGAGGAAAGGGCCCGGGGAAAGGCCGAACGAGTTCCAAGTTGGAATTTCACAAGAGGAGGCCGAACCACGCTGCCAGAGGGGCAAAGTGGCACGGAGCTGGGACCTCCGCGTTAGCCAATGTGGCAAAGATCCAAAACGGCGCGTTGGCCAACGTTCCACGTTTCTATGTATTTTGCTGCAAGTATATATAGGCCTCACCCTTTAATTTTATGTCATTTCCTTATATAGATCGACCAGAACAGAGATAAGGATGAAGGGTTCATATAATTTTATTCCAATTACACCGCCAAACGCTGTCCAAACTCAATTAACTTCGGATATCGAAGTATAAGGCTGCAAGGAGAATTTCTACGGAGTTACTTTCGTGAAATTCTCCCGGTGAATCGTCTTCCCGCCGAGCCAAAGCGATTGGATTTCTCCAAACAGGTGTTAATATGATTCCAGGCTTAAAGTAAGTATTTCTCCCTTCTAGATCTTCGAGAAATAACGAGGTTTCGACCGTGTTTCATTTAATTATAAATATAGTGAATATTTATATATAAAGTTTTCCTTTTTGCCGAATTTAGTGATAAAACTAATCCTATATTTCCAGTAACATGATTTCAGTTGAGAAGGGAAGCTGAATACCAGCTGAACCTCGCTAGTTAATCGGTAAATGACGAATGAGGTATGTAAGGCTTAACTCTCAGCAAGTATCCTTGTCGTACAGTGTTACGACTTATGTTCTCAAATAAAAATAACAATCTTAGATGCTGCAGATAGTTTTTACCATTAGATTGTAATTTGATATGTTGTAATTAGCGTCTATTGACATACGTATATAAATATCAGATATGTTGCGATTAGCTGCTAATAGGGATTACAGTTACATAAAATCTGGTTAGCTGTTAGAACACATGTACAAATTGTACTATAGGACTCCTGGTTAAAAAGAAGCAGGTTAAGTGTGATTCACGTTATGAATGCTATAAAAACTCTTTTAATTCTCAGTTTATTGTGATGGTATACTTATATGTTTGTTGCCAGGCCTAGACTTCAGAGGCTCGCAAGAGTTAGTAGTCTGAATCAGTTGGTTAAATAGCATGGGCGCAGTTAGGCGGTCTAGCGGCCAGTTGGCGCCTGTATTAGCAAGAAAGCATTCTTAGAGGTCATTAACGTTATCGCACGTTCCAGAACCAGAAATAGAGAAGGAATAGATATATTCTAGAGTTAGCGACATTAGGGTCCTCCAGGGTATTGAGCGATCGCCCGTCATCCTTTTAGCCTTATCAGCGATTGTCAGTCTTAGTCGATTTAACAGTTATCATGTAGAACACCCAGCAAGCCAGCCAAGTCGACCAAGTCAGATAAACTCGTGGGTACCCCAAGGAGGGGTCCACATCAGTAGCCAGTGACGAGCCAGTACCCTAGCCGGTTCTCGTAAGTTATTCAGGTACAGAGTCCCAGGAGAGGGCCAGTCTATATAGAATTGCCCATAAGATTGACAACTTCTCAAAACAACAATATAGATCCGAGTGGGTTCAGACAAGGCCTAAGGAGTCAGTAGTACTCTGCTAGTATAGTGTTTACCAAGTTAAAGAGATCGGTAAGCTCCCTCTGGAGAACCAGGGACTGATCGCCTAGAATTAAGTTCGACCAAGCCCAACTCTATAGTTGTTTAATTAGAAAAATAAAGTAGTTATTCGTCCATAACTCCTCAGTTATTCATTAGCTACAAATGTTCAAGTAGGACATTAAGAGTGTTGTTAGACCGCTTCAGACCTCACTCTATTCAGCCCATATTATTAGAGATCATGATCACTATCAAGATCCTCTGATCCAATACGTGCACATGGTGTGCCTGTAGAAAGTCATACAGATTATCCCAGAGGCGAGTAGCATTAGCATGAGGCCCAAAAGTCCAGATACGCTCTCGCTACACAAATATATTTATTTGTCAGTTTCTCCAATATAGTAATCCAGTATGACTCTCAGTAAACCGTGTCAGGAATATGTGATTGCGTGTTGTTATTGTTATCAATGGATACCTGTATTTGCATTGTTTGGGCTGAATTACCTGTATATCTTTTGTGACCGGCCCAGGGTTAATAGCTGTGTCGACTCGTCCGCCAGAGGGCGAGGATACGTTGCTCAACAGAGTGGCATGCCGTCTTGGCAAGGGACGAAGATGGGGAGCCAGCTCCTCATATTTTTGCGGTGGTTGGCCTATACACACCCCCGCCGAGCGCTTGCACCGGGGTGTAGATTTCAGAAGTCCTCTAGACTCAAGCACAACTATAGTCAGGGGCCCAGCGGGCCCAAGCTGCATACCCACGGGGCCGGTAGGATGCTTATAGCTAGTAGGTGGTGGGGTATAACCTGGATAGGGGTAAATAGATTGAGGTGTACTCACTAGGGCTAATGGCGGCCCGTGTGGGTTGTTATGTGTTGATTGCACTTTCTGTCTTATGGGGCCAGGTAAGGTTCATGTTATGTTTCTTTAGTTACTAATAGTTAGATAGTAAGACGTTCCGTTTGTCAGGTATGACCTCTACCCTTCTTATTACAGTTACGTTTAGTCCTGATTTTACTACTTCAGCCAGCTTCAGTACGTTCCCTTTATTTCAGCTATGGTAAGCTTTATTCCTTACTCTCAGTCATTTACAACTATTGCTTTACATACTCGGTACATATTGTACTGACGCACTTCCCTGGGCGCTACATTACTTACCTGCAGGTACAGATAGACGAGGAGCAGACCCCTCGTAGTTTCATTCATCCGCACAGAGCCATCAACTCCTTTCTTCCAGAGCTTGTGTGACAGAGGTTTACTTCTTTTGTTTATACAGTGTGGGTAGGCTGGGGCCCTGTCCCGACCATCTTATTACTCCTAGAGGCTTGCAGATTGTATCTTTTCCCTGTCGTTTGATGTATCGGCCGCGTAGGGACGTATGTGATTTAGATTATGTGTGTTGGCCGTGTGGGGCCTTGTTTAGCTATTTATTTTTCACAGGTGGCTATAGGCCTTGTCGGTCGGGGGTTGCATTTGCAGCCGCTATATAGCCCGTAGTTTTCTTGATTCTAGAGTTAGAGCCAGCCTTGCACTAGAGGTGCTTAGGTTCAGTCAGCTCAACAATTCAAATCCTAGTAGGGCACCAGGTTCCAGTCACGCCTCCCAAGGCGGGGCGTGACAAACTTGGTATCAGAGCAGGTCGTGTCCCAGGGAGTCTGCAAGCTGTGCTAAGTAGAGTCTTGTCTATGGATGTGTTGTGCACCATATACTATAGGCAGGAGGCTGCAAGGCATGATCGGATGGTTACTATTTATTCTTCTCAGATCGTGTTATAGAGCAAAGTTGTATAGGGTTAAGTCCCTAAGTTTTCCGTTTTATGTCTTTCTAGGGTAATGTTTAATATAAGATAGACACCAACCAGTTGCAAGCTAACTACAGCAACAGGAAGAGGTATTTTTAAGATGCCACAGTTGGGAGATAGTTAGCCTAAGTACGGGAGCGGACGTCCTTGATCTCCCTAATACTCTCCCGAGGTACCAGGAACCTCACACTGTAATACATCTATCAGCACCGTCCCCAATTCATCTTTTATAACCTCAGAGTAGGAAGCCAGGAGCATAGCGTGTATAGGAGTCGACTTATCTGTTTTATATATAAGATCCGATCAAGATGACGGTTAATATTTGATTACCTGATGGATGTGAGAAGGAGAGGGAAATGCAGGATTCCCACCTCCATCCTTTCGAATGTTGTACAGTTCCATATCCCCGTTTCATTGTGGTAAGAAAAGGTTATTCCTACCTCCTAGTTTTGTTTCCAGTATAGCAAAGGGCGTAAGAATTGAGGCAATGTTGCCCGGAGTAAATAGTAAGAGAAGGTTGGATTTGTTAGCTCCAGAAAGTGTTTGGAAAAGGTAGAGAGCACCAATGTTTATGTAAGTTGTCCAGGCCTTCACAGTAATAATTCAGAAGAGCGGGTAAGACTAGTAGCTAACTCGAAGTGTGCATAAGAAATCCATCAGTGATAGACTCCCAGTAATAGTCAAGTTCAAGTCAAAGAAAAAGGCTGAATCCGCTGTAGCATGCTAATGACGGCAGGATATGCCTACAAGATAATGGTGATGATCTTAGTTGTCATATCGAAAGACAGGGAGGTCATATGAATAAAATGGGTCCGACTGCAAGTCAGAAGAAGTATAGGCCGAGACCTGGCCGGTAACCTTATTGACAGTGTAAGGCAGGTACCATGAACCCCAGAGCTTAGTCTAAGGAAGGTAAGGAGGAAAAGCACGAATATTAGACTTTGGGGGGAATTAGAATAGATATAAAAGGCAACACTTCAAAAACTGTTTCACTATAAAAAGAAACTGCCGCCGTATAGTTACCACAATAGTTCAACACCCATTTCATCTGCGCACATAGCAATAGATCTATGAAGATGGTTCATGCGATAGTTGGAGAAAACTGTTGCCTTAGATTCATGTATATGACAATTATTTTTCCTTCTGGTGCGACGAATATATGCTTCAATTGTGATAGTTTCTAACCGTTTCCTTAGATTTTGCAACGGTAATAGATCATTGCTATAACTTTACTAGAACATGTATTTTGGATTAATAAATTAACAATACCACATCATTGCAATGGTTTATTTGACCTATTGCAACAATTTATTTGACATATTGTAATGCTTTATTTAGCATATTACAACAATTAATTTGACCTATTGCAATAGTTTATTTAACTTATTGCAATAATTTATTAAGCCTATTGGAACACTTCCAATGACAAATTATAAAGATTTAGATGAAATAGAAATCCTGATTGTAAATCAATATTTACATACTTAATAAATTATGAAACACTACAGATTATATAAATCATGAAAATAATAATATAGCTGTAAAAGCAAAATGTTCAAATTCAAAAAAATGGTTAGTTAATTTTTACATGATGTCAAGAGTTAAAATATCAAAATGTAGATAGCAAAAGTGTAATACCCCAAAACGTTCCTAGACTAGACATAGACATTCCAATAAAATGCAGAAGAAAAACCAGAAAAAAATTTCTCAAAACGACTGAGACAACGAGTCGTGGTAAACTCCAACGACTTGTTGTGTCAGTCATGGTCCCCAGTTCTTGGCCACTGGGAACCAACAAGACAAGGAAAGACCCATTGTGAGAAACAATGCATCGTCTTGTTGGTCGTCGTTTCCCCCAGCCAAGAATTTATTCCCAGGACCCCATGACTCAACCAACAAGTCGTTGTCAGAAACAACGACCTGTTGTGAGGTTGTCGTGTGAGATCTCTGAAATCCCCTCCCAGTGAAGACGATAGGAAACAACGACTCGTTGTTTCCCCCAATGAGTCATTGTCAGTACCATTTTTTCAACTTAGGCATTTTTATAAGAAAATCTCTCCAGTGAACCTAACGACCCATTTGTTCAACCAACTAGTCGTTGTGTCACCCGTTGCTTGGTCTCCCAGTTCTCCTTTCCCAGTGGCCACAGGAGGAGAAAACGACGCGTTGGTTAATCCAATGAGTCATGGTGAACCCCGTTACCAGAGCCAGTGACTTCTCACCCCAGGCAGTGGAACCAACGAGAGGTCCCAATATCTACTTTAGCTTCCTACCTAACTCCCTTGACAAACTGATTTCTCCACAAAACCTTCACTGAAGCTACTTCCTTAGTTCTCAATTTCCGAACCTGGCGATCAAGGATATCAATGAGAATCTCATCAAAGGTAAGACTATCCTTCACACCTATTCTCTCCACCGAAACAACCAAGGATGGGTAACCAATGCACTTTTTCAATAGAGATACACGGGAAACTAGATGTATCGAAGATAACTCCTCTGGTAACTCCAACTCATTGCTACCTTTCCAACTCACCTCAGAATTTTATAAGGACTAACATATCGGGGAGTTAGCTTTCCTTTCTTCCTGAACCTTATCACTCCCTTCATGGGAGACACCTTCAGAAGTACCCAATCATCAAACTCGAACTCAAGCTCTCTTCGCCTAACATCCGCATATGACTTTTGACGACTCTGAGCTTTTTTCAGCTTTTCCCTAATAAGCAGAACTTTCTCCAGGGCCTCATGAACTAAGTCTTGCCATATCAATGCAGCTTCACCTACCTTGAACCAACCAATAGGTGATCTATACCTCCGCCCATAGAGAGCATTAAATGGAGTTATCTGGATGCTGGAGTGATAACTGTTATCATCAGCAAACTCGATGGTAAATGATCATCCAAACTACCCTTGAAGTCAATCACACATGCTCTCAACATATCCTCAAGAGTCTAAATGGTCTGCCTGGACTGACTATCTGTCTACGGGTGAAAAGTCGTGCTAAGCTTGACCCAAGTACCAAGTCCCTTCTGAAATGATATCTAAAACTGTGAGATAAACTGGGTACCTCTATCTGAGATGATGGACAAGGTAACTCCATAAAACCTAACTAGATCCCTAATGTACAATCTAGCATATCCTCGTCTGAATTGGTAGTTTTGATTGGTAGAAAATGTGTTGCTTTGGTCAACTATCCACAACCACCCATATAGAGTCATACTGTTGGCGTGTATGAGGGAACCCTGTGATGAAGTCCATATTGATCTCCTCCCACTTCCAAGTAGGAATACTCTTGTGCTGTAGCATACCTCCAGGTCTCTGATGCTTAACTTTCACTTGTTGACGATTCAGACACTTATCCACAAACTCTGCTATGTTCTTCTTTATTGCATTCCACCAATAGACTTCCCGTAGATCACAGTACATCTTGGTGGAACCTTGGAGAATAGAATACTAAGGGCTATGGGCCTCACCCAACATTTTCTCTCTCAAGTTATCAATACCCAGAACACATAAATGACCCGCACAATGAAGTACACCATCTCCACCTTGGGAGAGGACCTCCACCTTTTGATTCTAGACAACTTCCTTTAATTTCACTAAGATAGGGTCCTCATCTTGCCTAGCCTTGACCTTGGTCACTACTGAAGGTTTTGAACTGTTCTAAACAATGACACCACTGTCTATCGGGTCGACAAGGCAACCCCCTAAACGGGCAAGCCTATGAACATCCTTTGCTAACTCTTTCCTGCCATCATCAATATTAGACACACTCTCCATGGACAGCTTACTAAGGGAATCTGCCACTACATTGGCCTTTCTCAAATGATAAAGGACATTCATATCGTATTCCTTGAGGAGCTCTAGCCACCTCCTCTATCGCAAGTTTAGGTACTTTTGAGTGAACATACTGAAGGCTCTTGTGGTCCATGAACATATCCACATGCACCCCATACAAGTAGTGTCTCCAAATATTTAATGCAAACACCACCACTGCCAACTCTATGTCATGCATCAGGTAATTCTTCTTGTGAGTCATAAGCTTTCTAGAGACATATGCAATGACCTCACTATGCTGCATTAACACACAACCAAGACCAACCCTCGAATCATCACAATACACAATGAATTCATCGTTCCCTCGGGTAGGTCAATACTAGGGCAGAAGTGAGTCGAGTCTTTAGCTCCTTAAAGCTCTTTTCACAGGCATCTGAACACTAAAATTTGATCTTCTTTTTGTCCAACTTAGTCAATGGTGCTGCAATGGATGAAAATCCTTCAACAAACCTCCTAAAGTACCTAGCTAAACCCAAAAAACTCCTAATATCTCAAGGATTAACTAATCTAGGCCAATTCTTCACAACCTCTATCCTTTGAGAGTCCACTTGAACACCCTCGCTTGACACCACATGACCCAAAAATGCTACTGCGTTCAACCAAAACTCACACTTGCTTAATTTAGCAAACAACTATTGATCCTTGAAATTCTGTAGCACAATCTTTAAATGAGAAACATGCTCCTCCTCGCTTCGAGAGTATATGAGAATATCGTCTATGAAGACAATAATGAACATATCCAAATACGTCTTCAACACCCTAGTCATCAAATCCATGAAAGTCATAGGAGCATTTGTTAGTCCAAAAGACATACTATGAACTCATAGTGACCATACTGAGTCCTGAAAGCTATCTTCGGGATGTCACTCTCTCTAACTCTAAGATAATGATATCCGGATCTGAGGTCTATCTTTGAGAAGCACTTAGAACCCTAAAGTTGGTTAAATAAGTCATCAATTTTGAGGAGGGGATACTTGTTCTTGATTGTTACCTTGTTCAATTGCCGATATTCAATGTACATTCTAAGGGAACCATCCTTCTTCCAAAAAAAAAAGAATTGGTGCACCCTAGGGGGATTAGCTAGCTCTGATGAATCCCTTATCTAAAAGATCTTTCAACTGCTCTTTCAACTCTTTTAGCTTAGTTGGAGCCAATTTTTAAGGAGGAATGGATATAGGCTTCATATCAGGGAGAAGGTTGATACCAAAGTAAATCTCCTGCTTGGGAAACACTCCTGGTAGATCATCAGGAAACACCTTCGGATACTCACATACTATAGGAACCGGTTTGAATAGTCGGGGTCTCAAATGTAGCATCCTTAACCCGAACTAGATGGTACACACAACCTTTAGAAATCATCTTCTTGGCCTTGAGACACCAAACAAAGTGACCTACAGGCTAAGCTGAAATACTCTTCCACTCTAGGACTGGCTCACCCAGGAATCAAAATTCTACTGTACGGGTTCTATAATTCACTGAGGCGTAACATGCATGCAACCAATCAATACAAAAGATAACATCAAAATCAGTCATGTATGACTCTACTAGATCGGCTGAGGTGAATTTTTGAAGAACTGTTCCAAGATAATTTATGTATACCCATCAAGCTATAACTGAGTCACCAACTAGAGTAGAGACTGAGAAGGGTTCTGATAGGATTTCAGAACTAACTTCAAAACTAATAACAACATAAGGAGTCACAAAAGATAAGGCATCCCCTAGATCTATTAATGCATACACATCAAGATGAAATACTCGTAACATACCAGTGACCATATCTAGAGAGATCTCCTACTCCTAACGAGATGAGAGGGCATAGAATCTTTTTTGACGCTGACCACCACCTGCACTAGTGGATGCATCCTGCTGAGTTGAGCGTGCTGGTGGAGCACTAAACTGGTGGATGGGTCATGCCCTCTACTATGGCCCTGTCTGGCTGAAGGGTAGTCTCTGAGCTAGTGTTTGGGCTTCCCGCATCGAAAACATCCACCTAAACTTGTTAAGCATTCTCCAGTGTGCCTCCTAGCACACCTATCGCAAACTGGAATGCTAGGCTCTACTGACATGCTCCCCTGACCTCGAGAGTTTGATGCTCTACCTCGCTAATCGTGCCTAGATCTAGATGGGAACCTAGTTGCTGATGGCACTGGGTCTGATGACCTCTAGTGGGATTTGTGACCATGTCCCCCACCAGACCTTTGCTGGAACATGCCCATAACTCCCAGTCCTAGCCCTCTTGGCCTCTCTCTCCTTCTCTTTCATCTGATCTGCCTCTATCTACTGAGCGTATATTTTTTATCATGAGAAGTATAGATCACTGTCCAACATAGTAGTCCTGTACTCCTTAACCACCAAGTCTGATACTCCATTATAAAACCTACTCATACGAGCCCTCTGATATGCCAACAATCTCCGAAACATATGACAATCCTATAGCACTAATTCAAGTTGACGAACTCCACGGCCTTCGCCTCCCTCAACTCCCTAGGGAAGAACCTATTCAAGAAGGCAGTCACATACTCATCCCAACTCATAGGAACTGCTCCAACTGATAGGAGGTTAAATCTGCACTCTCCTCTCCAGTCACCCCCATAATTTGGGTGATCTTTTGTACCTCATTGATAAACTAATAGGGGTCCTCATCAACTTTGATCCCATAAACTCAGGTGGATTCATTCTGAGAAAGTACCAAACTCTAACCGTCATTGCATTCCCATTTTGAGGAACATGAGCCATCACTTGCTGATTGATATGAGCGGTTATCGCTTGTGCCAACATATAAAATGCCACTCTAAACTAGTAAGAGCGACTTGCTCGGGCATAGGATCTGTCGGTGCTGGCAGGGCTTATTGATGCCCATCTCCGTTTTCATTGTCGTGGCCATTTCCATGCATATTCCTTCTTCCATTCACTCAGCGTGGAGGCATATTTCTGTAAACGCGTATAGCAAGAGTTAGAAGGATAGAGAGATAATTCATCGCATGACTTATATCATGAAAGATGGGAAAATTTCCTAAAATGTATTGTAGACTCTTCCCCATAAGTGTGGCGCGCTTCACACCTATAGAAAAGACTCTACTCAATGCGGCTCTTAGATACCCTAGGAAACACCTAAACTTTGTTTTTGATACCAGGTTTGTCACGACCCGAGCTGGGACTGTGGATCGAGACACGAGAACTAAAACCACGAATGGCTCCAAGTCGACTCATGGAATGAAAATAACAACTAAAGAGTACAGATCAAATGGATATTGATAATCTAAACATGAATAAGTAGAAGTCTGAATAACATAGCAATCATAAATATAGTCAACACTCGACAAAGCAAAAATCTACATATTGTCTGATAAGCCTCTAACATGTCAGATGAGCTAATTAGATAACATCCCCAACTAGCCTGCTAAAGTCTGAAACTGAATATAATATAACTAAATACTAAAGTGAAGATCCTTGAAAGATGAGGACTCACCAACAATGGGAAATTGAACTAAGCTGTGGGAATTAGAGTAACAGCGGAACTGAATTTCATTGTTCGAACTTGTATCATGAAACGATATAACATAGTGTATGAAGTCAGTACTTGGAATGTGCTGAGTATGCAAGGTAAGTAAAACATGTTGAGTAAATATTAACTGAAATCATGCTTATAAACATAAATCATAAGATCATTAGAGTAAGGAATGCACGCTGAAATATGAATTCGAAAGATGTATAATAGCAAGCGGAATATCATATCTGAATAGAATGACCCAAAGATAAAATAGCAATCATGTGACTTTTCATAACTGATATAATAAATAAAAACTCTTCATCTGATCAATGGGTAAAACTTGTTGTAAAACATAATATCATGACTTATGAACATAAATAACAGAAATGTAACACCCAGAAGTTCCTACGATCAGACCCCGGAGTTAGATGGTGTTCAACAGAAAAACCAGTAGGAATTGCCTCAGAACGACTCATCCAATGAGTCGTTGGTCACACCATGACCTGTTAGAGGGAGCCGTGGGAAGGGTTTTAGAAATAATGAAAGATGATTTCACACCACGAGAGGATAGCACGAGTCGTCACGGGAAACAACTCATCTGTTGTAACCATGGTGAGCAGGCAGACCAGACTTCTCAAAGGTGATGAGTCAGGTGATGACCCATTTGTTGCTGTAACAGGTCATCATTAAGAGTCACTAGTTGGATTTTAGGGTTCCTGATAAGTAACAACAGACAGAGACAACGAGCCATTGGAAGGAGCAACGACTCGTCATGTTGGTCGTTGGAAGGGAATTGAAGGATGGACCAATGATGATAATGGGAGGTGATGATGAGTCGTTGGAGGAAGTAAGGACTTGTCCTGTTGGACATTGTTTGAGCAAGTAGAAATTGAGAAAAGGACCTCAGAAGCAACAGATAGTCACCACGAGTCGAGGTGAGGACCAATGACTCATGGTGAGAGTCGTGGTCACTAACGGGCAGATTTTAAAGCTTATTTTCATGGGTATATTGGTAAATTCCTATGATTCCATTTCCTAGATGGCGTCTTTTTGAGCCTTGTAAGGGACATGTAATACCCTGGAAACCCAAAATCTAAATTCGGAACTTAAATCAAAAAATCTAAAAAAATTGCAGAAATGCTATAGGACGACTCACCTAACGGGTCGTTATGAGACACAATGACTCGTTAGGTCAGTCGTGAGAAGAACGAGTAAATATTGTAAAAAGAGAAGTAGTGTACCTAACAAGTGTCACCACGAGTCGTCATTAGTGGCAACGACTCGTTAAGTGACTCATCACCAAGCCTAGTATTAAATCTTCAGAAGTGAGACAGTGTGGTCCACGACTGGTGACCATGAGTTGTGGTCAGTGACCATGACTCATTAGGTCCCTTGTGGTGGCCTACTGAGGAACCTGGGAAGTGTACCCGACGGGAGTGACCAAGAGTCTTGGTTTATCACCACGACCCGTTAGGTAATCTGTTAGGTTACCTGACAGTTTTTTCCAGTGAACTTCTAAGGGCTATTTAGTAATTTCCTACTCTCCTAAGCTTTAAACTACGTCATTTTGGACGTAATTTTAGACTTATTAGGGGTTTTGAATGGTTCCTCCCCTCATTCGCACGTTCATTCTCTGAAAAGTTATCAAAGAGTTTCTCAAGAAAACTCTCAAGCAAGCTTAGGGTTGTTCACAGTTGCAGCAGTTCAAGTCTTCTTCTCCAGGAGAATTTTAGTCAGGTATGTAGGTATTCAACAAGGGAAATTGTTCTTCCCTTGTGTCCCCTGAAAATCCTTCCATAATTTCCCTATCAGTATTATTCCTGAGTTTTCGAATAAGAATAATTTCACGTTATTTTTTGTTAATTCCACCTAGAATGATATCCATGTTGATTGTTCATATTATTTTCATCAGTTCCTAACTAAATTGCCAATGTTCGTACAAAAGTGAATTGACACCCTAAATTCCTGTATGGAGATTATTTGCTTGAAAATTTCCATTTAGTGAGTGAAGTATGTTTTGGGATGAATTTTCCTTTAATTCCTATTA
>JACEIK010004121.1:61112-74869 GCA_018107945.1 Datura stramonium | reverse complement strand
CATATAAGATCACATGAAAATGTATAAAATAACTTAGATAAACAAGACTAATTTAAGTTATAAAGCGTATCTCGGGCATGCTATTTTTGCCCGTGATCAGTATACACTCGTGATTATCACCAATACTTACTTATAGAACTGATAACTTAGGTATATTCAAACGACCGACCAGTCCCTATTGAGTGACTATACTCAATCACTAGACCAAGTCTCCTGAGCGGTTTCAACTATCTGTTATCACTAAGTTTCAGATTTAACTATCCTGCGACCATAACTCAAGATAATACAATGATTATCAAAATCAAGCTTCTGTTGTAATTCTCTTTTCCTAATCTTTACCTCTTAGTCCTAAACAAGTAAACAATTCGGGCATGTCATAGCATTGCGCACCGTTAAGAAATGTTTAATTATGAAGAAAATACAATATAAGTATTTTTTTTGGTTTTAAAATAACTTTGTGCAACCCTAGCTTGCTGATACACCATGGGAACACAACCCTAGCTATGGAGGTTTTAGCCTTTCATAGTTGTAAGATTGTGAATTGCATTCATGATTAAAAACATAAATTAATACTTACAAGAATTAATGAGAAAGATATTTCCTTTAATTACTCAGCAAAATCTTCAAGAACAAATAGCAAGAACAAGATGAATTCAAGAAAAGGTTGATCACAAGTCAAATCAACTCAATTCTCTCTTTCTCTAATGTCTTTTTCTCGCCCAAATCTACTCTCCGCCAACCTCTCTCGACTTCTCTTACAAAATAAAACCTAAAAAGTATTTATATAGATATAAGAATCCTTTTCCTAGGCTAATAGGGTGAATTTCCATATATGGTTCCGCCTTCGTCACGAGTCAACCTACGACCTATAGTACCATCCTACGGCCCCTACCATTCTTTCGTACCTTGCATGATTGGATGGATTTTGGCTAAGTGTTGGGTATTGGTATGACTCATACCTCTATCCTACAATCCATACTGAGCTCTCGTGGCTTGAATCTGAAACTTTGAAATACTTATGATTTTTATCACGTCCTCCATGGTACTACTCGTACCTTCTTCCATGGTTCGTACTTACTTTCCGTAGTAGGAGTCAGCCTTTTATGCAAATCTTCTGAATCTTTCCATGATTTAATCATCACGACTCGTACAAGCTTGGTACGACTCGTACTGAGTCTCATACATTGCATCTCTTCAACTCTAGCCTTATGTAACTTTTCACGGCCATCAGTATGACTCGTAGGACCTTCCTACGGCTCGTACTGTGGATTGCACTTTGAGCCTATTTTGCATACTTCAGGCTTTATTTTTCATTTTTTAGCTCCAACACCAATTTGTCCTGCAACCAAAGGAAAAGTGCCTTATATCCACATAAACACACCTAAGTCCATGCTATTTTCTTAGTTTTGAGCATCAAAAGTGCTGTAAATCCACAACACATCAGCAAGTGAGGCCATCATCAAAGGTATAAAATCTTCTAGCACAAGAAAGTACGAGCAACTTTACCCTATTTTTGTGCACTTTTTGGAAAGAATAGAACATTCCATTCCATTCTAGGAAAGAGTTAGTGTTTTTAATTTTAAAGAGAGAAAAAGATAGAGAAGTGAGAGCTCTTTCCTTCATCTTCTTCATATTTCTAAGGTAAAAATCTCATTTGAAGAACAAATTGAGCTTGAAGGTTCTTATTAATGGTGAATGATAGAAATTCCTTTGTTGGTTTTATCCTTGTTTCTTCATCTATGCGTAGCTAAACACCTTGCTAGAGTTATGTGCATGATAGGGGCTAAAATGGATTGGGTGTTGCTAGTTTAATATTAAAATTTCTTATTTAGCATAAATACATTTTTTTCTCTAAATTATATTTGAAATATCTATAATTTCAAGAATAGATTGTATTTTACTTATTCTATTTTTGCTTTTAAAAAGAGGAAATAGAATATGGGTGAGAGAAAAATGATGGATAATTGTGTTTTGATTATGTGAGGTTAGGCTAAAGATAGCCAAAACCCATTTTCATATACCCATTTAAGAATTGAGGCTAGAGATAGTTCAATTCTTACCAAAGTTGTAGTGGTTGATGTGTATGGGACCTTAGGGTTTGAGAAAACTTGAGGCTAAAGATGCTCAAGTGGTTGGAAAGATTCGACTGCGACTCACGAGTTGGGTAATTATATTGCGACAATCATGTACACTTTCTCCTTATGAGGAGTGGATTTAGACGACATCAATTTTTGCGCCATTTCTGAGGAATGAGATTTGATAAACTTTACTTATTTGTTAACTTGAATTAATTAAGCATCTTGTGCAATCTTACATTCAGTGTTGTTTTTCATTGCTTTTTATGTTGGAACCAATGAGCCACAACTCATAAGTAGGTTCCGTGGGTGGACACATAGATCAAGAAAAGGATGAGCTCATGTTGCTTGATGTAGCGAGTTCCATTCGCCAACAACCTACGATAGGGAATATGGTGTTTCATGTGACTAGCACGATGCTGCACTTGGTACAAATGAAATGACTTTTTGGAGGGCAACCAAGAAAAGATTCTAATAGACACCTTCAAAATTTTCTTATGATATTCCAGCCCTTCAACATCACTAATATTACCCAAGAGTTGATTCGACTAAGGCTTTTCCCATTCTCATTGATGGGAGAAGTCACTGTTTGCTAGAGGAGCTGCCCCCGGGGTATATTACTTCTTGCAAAAAGTGGATAGAGGCTTTCCTGGATAGGTTCTTCTATCCATCGAGGATGTTGCAGTTGAGGGATGACATCACCAACTTTAGACAACTCCAGGGTGAACTCTTGCATAAAGCATGTCTTAGATTCAAGAAGAAAGTGTCCATATAGGCAAACCACGGGTTGCCGGATGGAGTTCTTCTTTAAAGCTTATATCACTCACTCGATTCCATATGTTACACCCAATAAAATGTTAACGGTTAGCAGGCGTACACATGGATTTGTGATGAGTAAGGAGAGCTTGATGGTTGTGAGAAGAGCCTAAGAAGCAGGGTCGGGTGAGGCTAAGCTACGAGGAGCCAGCGCGATGCGCCAGTCGACAGTGTGGCGCGCCAAGCCCACTGGCGCCTTGGGAGGCGCGGCCTAACACAGGGTTGTTGCTTTGGCCGGCGCAAGGCGCCCCTGTTCCAGCAGTCATGCAAGTATATATAGGCCCTTGGCTTATTTTCAATTCATTTGCAAAAGAACCCATGGCCAGATTAGAGATAGTACGGAGAGTTCATCAAGTTTTTGTAGAATTATGCTACCAAACGCCCTCCAAACACAAATTAACTTTGGGTAACGAGTTCTAAGCCTATAGGAAGCATTACTAGGGAGTTATTTCTCAAAAATTCACTCGACATACTGTAACTCCGCTGAGTAAAAGTTGTTAGAATTACTCCAAATTGAATCCTAAATAGCCACAGGCATTAGGTAATCATTTCTCCCATCTTAACTCTCGAGAAATTATAGGTTTTCGGCCGAGTTATTCGAAGTTGAATTATAATTATTGTTATTTGTCAAATTTAGTATTGAAATTAGTCCTATACTCTCAATATAAGGGTTAAAGTTTGAAAGAATCATCGAATGCAAGTTGAAACTCGCCAGTTAATCGAAAATCAGCATTTGAGGTATGTTAAGGCGAATTCCTTTGGCAAGTTATTCCTGTCGTATTGTAATACGACCTAGATCCTTGTAAGAAAGCCAAAAGCATGATTGTTGTGGTTAGATGATATTATTAGTTTGAGATCAGTGTTTTCTACTTAGACTGGGACTGACCCTGCCTTATATGGTCTTCCGTTGTCCAACCTCAGGGTTACTAGTTGTATCATTGTGTATGGGGCACAATGAATTGCTCAAAGGAGGTAGATGTTGTTCCAAGGGACTATGCTTAGGCATAAGGGCCATATTATAGTCCATTCCCTAACTGGACTATTATTTTTATGTCGTATCGGCATCATTGACCCTCGTTGAGCCTGGTGCCCAGGATGCAGTTATAGGAGTCCACCAGACTCAGACACAGCAACAGGGATCGAGCAAGCTCAGTTGTAGACCCAGGGGACTGGCAGGTTGGCTATAGTTACCTGTTGACTCATTTTGACATAGTTAGGGGTATATAGATTGAAGTGAGCTCGCTAGGGTTTATGGGGCTCGGGGCAGGTTATTATGTGCTGGTTGTACCTTTCGGGATTATGGGGGCCAGGTAAGGTTCTTGTTTGCATTACTTATTATTAGTTATACAGTAGGTTGTAAGGCTATGCAGGTTATGTATCTATGCCTCTTATTGAATTGTTTCAGTTTCATTATCAATATCATTCAATCATTTTCATTTACTGCCTTAAGTATTCAGTACATATTGTACTAACGCCCATCTTTTGGCCGTTGCATTACTTGCCTACATATGCGGATAGATACGGTTCAGGACCTCCCTAGTCATCTCCCGAGTTAGTAGTCTAATCAGCTCCTTTACTCCGAGGTTGTTAGTTGGAAGGTTTGTTCTTTTGTTGTACAATTTATGGGTAGGTCGGGGCCCTATTCGACCATTATTCCATTCCTAGATGCTTGCAGGATACATATTTTCAATGTTAGTTTTCATGTTGGCCGTGTGGGGCCTATGTGTATTTTCTTTTGCGTGATGGCCATGTGGGGCCTAGTTTAGCTATTAGTTAGCAGCCTTGTCGGCTATAGTATAGTTCTGGTTTCCTATTTTCATTATGATATAACTAGACAACATAGTGGTCTTGTCGGCCCGCATAGGATCCCTTTTTACTACTTGCTGTTGTTTAGCTGTTTTCTTTTTACAGATGGTTATGCGGCCTTGTTGGCTGAAGGCTGTATTTACAACCAAGATATAGCTCATCGTTTTCTTGATTTGGAGAGCAGGCATGCACCAGAAGTGAATAAGTCCAGTCAGGTCAGTTCAGATCCCAGTATGGCACTACGTGCAAATCATGCCTCCCAAGGCAGGGCGTGACAAACTGTTTATCAGAGCAGGTCATATCCTAGGGAGTCTACAAGCGTTGTCTAGTAGAGTCATATCTATGGGTGTATTATGCACCACATTCTATAGACAGGAGGTTACGGTGAATAATAGTGTGGTTACCCTTCCGTCTTCTTCAGTCATGCTGTAGAGCTACGTTGTATAGGGATGAGTCCCTAAGATTACCTTATTCTTCTTATCTATAGAGAAATTTCGGACACATGATAGACTACAACTGCTTGGAAGTTAGATGATGCTGCATGAGAGGGTACTGGCAGGGTGCCCCAATCAGAACCAACACAATCTGAGGGCAATAGGGTGACTTTATCCCAGACTCCTCAGCAGTCTCCACCACGCCAGGAGCCATCAAAGGAAGCATACACGTAGGAACCACCTTCAATAGTTCCTATACCTATACCATCCGATCAAGAGGTTAGGAGCACTGTCTATATGTTAGCTTAGATGATGGCCGCTCAAAGCCATCCTATGGTACCAGTGGTCTGAATCTTCGAGAGGACCAGGGAGTTTGAGGGACCGAGAGTTCCTTACCCTGAGTCCCCCGTAATTTATAGGGACGGACTGGGAAGAGGACCCTTAGGACTTCCTAGATCAGTTATAACAGATTTTTAGGGTGACATATACTACGTCCACAGAGTTGGTTCAATTAGCGGTATTTCGACTACATGACATAGTCATTTTATGGTACGAGACCTGGGAGAGATCCCGAGGAAAAGACGCTCCTCCTCTGACTTTGTGTAGCTTCTCAGAGGCCTTCCTAGATCACTACTTGCCGTGAGAAATCCGACAGGCCCAGGTGGACCTGTGTTTGCACCTGGAGTAGGGTTCAATGAGTGTTCGAGAATATTCTATGAGATTTGATTCCTTCGACAGATATGCACTAGTTTTTGTAGACTTTATTCCCGCCAGAGTACATCATTTTATTATGGGGCTGGTTCTAGAATACGTGGAAACTTGTGTTACATCTACTCTGTAGGAGGACAGGGACATTGCCCGCATGCAGGCTTTCGCTTAGAGTATTGAGGGGATCAGGCAGTGACAATGGGAGATAGAAAGAACAAATCAAGAGCAGTGCCATAGGGCCAGACCTAGTGACATGTAGGCAAAATTATAGGGTGGACCTAGGCCACAAATATTAGGCAGGCCACCTAGACCCCAACTTTATCATGCAACAGGGTGGTAGATCAGACTGCCAAGGGCAGTTAGGACCCAGTGAGAGCTCACGGGCATCAGGTTCTCAGCAGCAGAGGGGGTCAGATCAGAGCAGGTCAACTTTGCCACGTTGTGGCATTTGTAGTCAACGTCATTTTGGGGTGTGCAAGTATGGTTCTACTGCTTGTAACACCTGTGGAAAAGAGGATCACGTAATGAGGGACTGTCCAGCTAGAGGTCAAGGTGATTGGGACTAATAGGATAGATCTTCAGTAGGGTCACATGCCCCTGTACCTTCGACAGGGCGCAAGCCCTCAGCTCCAGACGGAAGAGGCCAAGGCATGTCAGGGGCATCCAGTTTAGGGAGCAGTCCGGATCGTACTTATGCTTTACTAGGGATATAGGAGTCAGAGTCATCATCGGATGTTGTGACAGGTATGCTAGACATTTGCTGTCATTTAGTTTAGTGTTTTGATAGACCCAAGTTCCATTTTGTCCTACGTTACTCCACTAGTGGCCCAAAAATTTAGTATAATGCAAAAATTGCTTCAACGACCCTTTTTGGTGTCTACACCCATAGGTGACTCTATTATTGCTAAAAGGATCTATGGGGGTTGTACAATAGAGGTCGTCAGTCGCCAGACTTTAGTAGATTTAGTGTAGCTTGAAATGATCGATTTTTATGGAATTATGGGTATGGATTATCTAGCGCCATGTTATCCCAACGTAGAGTCTTGGACCAAGATAGTCTGATTCCACTTTCCATGGGAGGTAGTTCGAGAATGGAAGGGCAGTGCAACTACGACAAATGGTAGGTTCATATCCTATCTTTGGGCAAAAAAATTGATAGCAAAGGGTTGTATAATCATACTTTCAGGGTTCAAGACATGCAAGAAAAATCCCCAACTCTTCAATCCATTCCAGTGGATAATGAGTTTCCATACATACTTCCAGACAAACTTTTTTGTATTCCCTCAGAATGGGAAATCAATTTCTCTATCAACTTACGACCAGGTACTCAGCAAATATCCATCCCTCCATACCGAATGGCTCCTTCTAAATTGAGAGAACTAAAGGAATAGTTAAAAGACCTATTAGAAATAAGGGCTTTATCAGGCCGAGTACATCACCGTGGGGTGCGCCAGTTTTATTTGTAAGAAGAAAGATGGCTCCCTTCGCATGTGCACAGACTATTGACAATTGAACAAGGTTACTATTAAGAATAAATACCCTCTCCCTAGGATAGACAATTTGTTTGACTATTTGCAAGGGACAAAATATTTTTCCAAGATCGACTTAAGGTCAGGGTATCACAAGGTACGGGTTCGGGATAAAGATATCCTGAAGACAGCTTTCAAGACTAGGTATGGTCATTTTGAATTCCTAGTTATGTCCTTCGGGTTGACAAATGGTACAACAGTGTTAATGGATCTGATGAACAACATCTTCGGGAAATATTTAGATCTGTTTGTGATAGTATTCATTGATAACATCCTGGTGTATTACCATTCAGAAGTAGAACATAAAGATCATTTGCGAACGGTACTTCAGACTATTAGAGATCTCCATTTATATGAGAAATTTTGTAAATGTGAGTTCTGGATGAAATTAGTGGCTTTCCTGGGCCATATTGTATCAAAGGCTAGTATTCAGGTAGATTAACAGAAAATTTAGGTGGTAAAGACATGGCCTATACCTACAACTCCTACGGAAGTTCGAAGTTTCCTGGGATTAGTTGGGTATTACCAAAGGTTTGTGGAAGGATTTTCTACCCTATCAGCGCCCTTGACAAAATTGACTTAGAAAGAAGCCAAATTTCATTGGACTGAGGCTTGCAAGCAGAGTATCCAGGAATTGAAGAACAGGTTGACATCGGTGCTAGTGTTAGTTTTGCCAGAAGGTTCAGAGGGTTATGCTGTATATTTTGACGCTTTAGGCATTGGGTTAGGATGCATCTTGATGCAACATGGTAAGGTAATTCCTTATGCTTCAAGGAAACTCAGGACGCACGAAAAGAACTATCCCACCCATGATCTGGAGTTAGCTGCAGTGGTTCATGTTATGAAAATATGGAGGCATTACCTGTATGGGTGCACGTGGATATTTTTACTAATCATGAGATCCTCCAGTACATATTCATGCAGAAGGAATTGAATTTGCAGCAGCGTCGTTGGCTAGAATTACTAAAAGACTATGGCGTAAACATTTTGTATCACCCAGGGAAGGATAATATTGTAGTAAATGCACTTAGCCGAAGATCTATGGGAAGCTTGGAACATGAGGCTAGAAAAATGGGAAATTGCTTGAGAAGTGCACCGGTTAGCCAGCTTAGTCGTTCGAATAGTAGACTTAGAGAATAATGAGGCTGTGATTCAGAATACCACAGTATCATCCATAGTTGTGGAGCTAAAAGAGCGACAGTATGAGGATCCTAACCTAGTACAACTCAAGGGTAAGGTTCATCAAGGCAAATTAACGCCCTTCAAATTGATAGGAGACGAGGTCTTGATATTTAGAGGTCACCTCTGCGTTCCAGATGTGGAAGGACTTCGTTAGCAGATCATGGCAGAGGTACATTATTCTCATAACTCTCTTCATCCAGGTTCGATGAAGATGTATCATGAAATAAAAGAAATATACTAGTGGCATGGAATGAAAAAGGGTGTAGAGGAATTTGTAGCATAGTGTCCTAACTATCAGCAGGTAAAGGCCGAACATCAGAAGCCCGACGGATTAATGCAAGAGATAGTGGTGCCTATATGGAAATCGAAAGCGATAAACATGGACGTTGTCACAGGATTACCCCATACTGTGTGAAGATTCGATTCTATTTGGGTCAGTGTCAACAGATTAATGAAGTTAGCTCATTTCCTGCTAGTCAGGACTACCTTCTCCGCCGAAGACTACGCTGAGTTGTATATTAGAGAGATAGTTTGACTACATGGTCTCCCCGCATTTATTATTTATGACAGAGGAGCACAATTTATAGCTAGTTTCTGGCAGTCATTTCAGAAGGGCTTGGGGACATAGGTTAATCTGAGTACAACATTTTACCCTCAGACGGAAAATCAGGAAGAGCGCACAATTCAAACGCTCGAGGATATGTTACGGGTGTGTGTGCTAGATTTAAGAGGAAGTTGGGACGAGCATCTACCCCTTATCAAATTTTCATATAATAACAGTTGTCACTCTACAATACAAATGGAACCTTATGAGGCCTTGTACGGGCGGAAATGCAGGTCCACTATCGGGTAGTTCGTGGTAGGGGAGTTAGAGTTAGTTGGACCTGATATGATCCACTAGTCAGAAGAGAAAGTAAAACTCATCAGAGAATGCTTGCTGACAGCCTAGAGTTGCCAAAAATCCTATTTCGATGTACGGTGTAGAGACTTGGAATTTGAGGTTAATGATTGGGTACTCCTCAGAGTTTCACTGATGAAGGGCGTGATGAGGTCTGGTAAGAAGGGAAAGCTTAACCCTAGGTTCATTGACCCATATCAGATCCTCCAAAGAATAGGCCGAGTGGCGTATGAGCTAGAATTTCCTCCAGAGATGGAATCCATCCATCCAGTCTTGCACGTGTCAATGTTGTGAAAATGCATAGGTAACCCGTCCCAAGTTGTGCCAGTTGAGGATGTTCAAATTACTGAGGAGTTAGCCTACGAAGAGGTCCCAGTTGCCATACTATATTGGCAAGTTAGTAGGTTAAGGACTAAAGATGTGGCCTCCGTTAAAGTACTGTGGAGGAACAGAAATAGAGAAGAGATGACCTGGAAAGCTAAGAACAACATGAGGTCTAGGTATCCTCACCTGTTCTAGGATTGACCCAGAATGTGCAATGAGTTGAGGTGGTTTCTCAATTGTTATTTATCTGTTTATATTATTAGCACTTGTAATTGATTATCTCTATATGGTGTAGTAGCTGCTTATAGCATCCTGTGAGACGCTCATGCTGGGTTTTTCTGCGTTTCAGGTTTTTGGATAGTCTAGAATACAGACGAGACTCTGCCAAAATTTTTCTAAGTGTTAGCTAAAAGAGTTAACTCCTTTAATCCTGAAGATGACATTTGAGGATGAATATTCGTAAAGGGGGGATGATGTTACACCCTGTAAAATTTTAACAGTTAGTAGGCGTACACATGGATTTGTGACAAGTAAAGAGAGCTTGATGAGTGTGGGAAGAGCTTCGAAATCATGGTCGGGCGAGACTAGGAAGTAAGGGGCCAGCGTGATGCGCCAGCCAGCAGTACGCTGGGCAGCGTAGTGCGCAAGGTCCACTGGCGCCTTCCGAGGCGCGCCGCCGCAAAGGTGTGCGCTTTGGCCAGCGCGAGGCGCCCCTGTGCCATTGGCCATGCAAGTATATATAGGACCTTGGTTTATTTTCAATTAATTTACAAAAGAACAATGGCAAGATTAGAGAGAGTATGGAGCCATCGAGTTTACATTGAATTACGCTACCAAATTCCATACAAACACAAATTGAATTTTGGGTAACAAGTTCTAGGCCTACGGGAAGCATTTATTCTGAGTTATTTCTCAAAAATTCACAGCATACCAGAACTCCACTGAGTAAAAATTGTCAGAATTACTCCAAATTGAATCCTAAACGGCCACAAGCATTAGGTATGTTTTTCTCCGTTCTGAACTCTCGAGAAATTATAGGTTTTTGATCGAGTTATTTGGAGTTGAATTATAGTTTCTATTATTATCAAAAGTTATCGTTACTTGTCGAATTTTATATTGAAAATTAGTCCTATTCTCTCAGCATAAAGGTTACAGTTGCAATGAACCACCGAATGCAAGTTGAAACTCGCCAGTTAATCGAAAATCAGCATTTGAGGTATGTTAGGGCGAATTCCTTCGGCAAATTATTCTTGTCTTATTGTAATATGACCTAGATCCTTGTAAGAAAGACAAAAACATGATTGTTGTGGTTAGCTGCTATTATTAATTTAAATCAGCATTCTCTGCTTAGATTGGGACTGACCCTACCCTATATGGCCTTTCGTTGTCCAACCTCAGGGTTACTAGCTGTATTGTTGCCTATGGGGCTATATGAATTGCTCCAAGGAGCTAGATGTTGTCCCAAGGGACTATGCTGAGGCCCAAGGGCCATAATACAGTCCATTCCATGGCTGGACTATTATTTTTATACCATATTGACATCACTGACCCACGTCGAGCCTTGTGCCTAGGGTGCAGTTATAGGAGTCCACTGGACTCAGACATAACTACGGGGGTCGAGCGGGCTCAATTACAAACCCAGGGGACTTGCATGTTGGCTATAGTTACCTGTTGACTCATTTTGACCTACTTAGGGGTATATAGATTGAAGTGAGCTCGCCAAGGCTTATGGGAGTCCCGGGCGGGTTATTTTGTTTTGGTTGTACCTTCCGAGCTTATGGAGGCTAGGTAAGGTTCTTATTTGCATTACTTGTTGTTAGTTATAAAATAGGTTCTAAGGCTATTCAGGTTATGTCTCTATCCATCTTATTTAATTGTTTTAGTTTCATTATCAGTATCACTCAGCCATTTTCATTTACTGCCTTACATATGCAGTACATATTATACTAACGCCCATCTTTGGGGCGCTACGTTACTTGCCTGCAGGTGTGGATAGATGCAGTTCAGTACCTCCCTAGTCATCAGTCGAGTCAGTAGTCTAATTAGCTCCTTTAGTCTGGGGTTGTTAGTTGGATGGTTTGTTCTTTTGTTGTATAGTTTATGGGTAGGTTTGGGTCTTGTCCTGACCATTATTCCACTATTACAGGCTTGCAAACTACAGATTTCCAGTATTAGTTTTCGTGTTGGCCATGTCGGGCCTGTGTATGTTTTATTTTGTGTGATAGTCATGTGGGGCCTAGTTTAGCTATTAGTTAGCAACCTTGTCGGTTATAGTATAGTTGAGGTTGCTTGTTTTCATTATTATATAAGTAGACAGCATAGTGGTCCTGTCGTCTAGCATAGGATCCCTTTTTACTACTTGCTGTTGGTTAGTTGTTTTCTCTTTACACGTGGCTATGTGGCCTTGTCGATCGAAGGCTGTGTTTACAGCCGAGATATAGCTCGTCGTTTTGTTGATTTGAAGAGAAGGCATGCACCATAGGTGCATAAGCCCAGATCAGGATAGTTTAGATCCAGTATGGTACGAGGTGCCAATCATGCTTCCCAAGGTGGGGCATGACACCATAAATAAGTCCATGGAAAATAATCCTTTTGTTGGGTGCTTGATGGACCAAACATATGGGTTGGCCAAAGCTATTTTAAACCGGATGACCAAGTCACAAGCATGGCACACTAGGGACATCGAAGTGCCCTTAAGTGGTGCTAGCTCTAGCCTTATGACTGTAGAGATGTGGAAAAGAGATGAAGAAAGGGATGAGACCTTGGCTAAAATGATGACCCATCTTTAATTAATGACAAAGCATGTGATGGATGCTAGTGCCAAGGGTTTGAATGCAGTTGGTAAAAAGAAATTAAGTTAGAATCCGCCCAAGATCGATAAATCATCAATATCAACTCAATTAATAAATCCTCACTTCCTTTCGTTCAAGCTCTCACCCTTGCATGCATGAAAAAATGGCCTATATGGGTTTTTCTCAGCTTAAAACCCTCTATTACGAGCTTCAAACGATGTAGTATAGACCCTTAGAACTTAGGAATTACGGAAAAGCCCTTACTGAAATTGCTAAAAATAACTATCAGGGGGTCCTAACGGATGACCTGACGACTCGTTACCAGGGCACACGATCCGTTGGTTCACCCATCAAGTACACTGCCTCATCATTCATGAAAACTCAACTAGCATGGTAACGGCCCTCCTAACAGGTCGTTAGGACCGAAGACGACTCGTTAGGTACCATCTGTCAGGTACACTGGATAAGCTTCACTATCCTTCTCTGGGACCTCCCCATGATAGACTTGACGACTCGTGGTGACTAACCATGAGCATTACATCACCCACGAGGACCTCGAATCCTTCAACATCTCAGGCCTTCCCCACGAGCCACCTGAAGACTCGTTAGGCCTCCTAAGGAGTCGTCAAGTGACCCATTCTGCAACTGCTGCAACATTTTCCAGCTTTTCTCCTGATTCACTTCCGGACATGATCCTTGGGTTCCCGGGGTATAACAAATTCCACATCACTTTTATTGATTGGTTCTTCCCTCAAGAATGGAGGGATATTGAAGTAGCAAAGTTCATGAACGTAAAGTGTTCGAACCCAACTACACGCAAGTGCATGTGGTCGTACAAGTAATAAAGTGGATTTATTTCAAGCCAAGTATAGATCCCACAGGGACTGTAATATGGTAGTAATTATCCTAATTGTTAGTAAACGATTTCGTTATACAGGTAGACAACCAAACAAATAATGCTTTTGAGTCAAGATTACTAGTTAATGTGAACCTAAGTGAATATTGGAAGTTAAAGTCTGAACAATAGAAATGAACAAGATGAGGTTAAGGCAAACTTGCAGGGATGTAATTTATTAATTAAAATCAGTCTATATTCTCTTCGGTTGTTAGTCAGGAATTAATAACCCATGGATTAGATCTTTCGATTCCTCACCAATTAAAGAATCATGAGACTTACATTACACATTTCTGTG
>JACEIK010004121.1:15886-42336 GCA_018107945.1 Datura stramonium | reverse complement strand
CGTCGGCCGTATTTCGCGAAACAAAATCCGTAGGGATGCTCCCTGCTGCTAAATACCTCGGTACCTGAGGTTAATTTGGATTTGGACTACGTTTGGCAGCATGATCGAATGATAATATATTATCTCCTTCGTTCTCTCTTTGTCTCTTATGAATTTTCTGGAAATTATAAAGGTATCTACTGAAATAAACCGAAGTGGGGCTTTATCTACTCATAGTGATAATATATAAAGGTTCCAAGTGCTTTTTGAAGATAGATCTCAGGTCCGGACACCATCAACTTAGGGTTCGGGAGAGTGACATTCTGAAAACAGCCTTTAGATCTCGGTATGATCACTATGAGTTTGTATTTATGTATTTTGGACCAACGAATGCTCCTGAAGCTTTTATGGACTTGATGAACAAGATGTTCAAGTCATATTTGGACATGTTCGTGATTGTGTTCATAGATGAAATTCTCATATACTCTCGTACTGAGGAGGAGCATGTCGTTCATTTGAGTGATGATTACGGACAACACATAAAAGAGGAGGAATGTGATCAGGATTTATCTCACATAAGGAAATCTCTAGACCTACTCACGAAACATATTATAGGCTCTAGAGCTCAGAAGGTGTCTGCAATCAGAGCTCAGGGTCAGGAGCATGGGTTTGAGCAGTTAGAGGCAAACTTCTTGGACAACTAGGTGGCGGGTTTTTGGGCCAACACCTAATGGTCTAAATAGGACACTTGGCCCCAAGGTTTCGAAAACCAAGGTTGGATCCATTATAGAGACAACTACGATAGGAATGGGTATAGGATAGGAGTAGAGGTCGTGAGCAAGAAGGAGAGGTGGAGAAAGAATGATGGCTATTGCAATGACTATACATGTTTGTATGTTCCTCCAAATGCTCGTGTGGACGATGTTGGACCATAAAAATTGGAGAACATGATGGTTGAATTTCTCAAAAGGGATAAATCAACTGATGATCAACTGAAGGATATTAAGGGTAATATATCTAGCATGGGCCAAAAGGTTGAATCCCACGCTACAACAATTATGCAGTTTAAGTAGAAGCTTGGTCAGATGTTTGTATCCTTAAATTACAAGAAGAAAGGAACACTTCCTAGAAACACAATCCAAAATAAAAAAAATGACAGTCATTGTATGGATGTGATGGCTGGGAGTGGGAAGATCACCATTGACTTTCCCCTACTAGTTGTAGTTGATATGGAGAGACAAAAGGAGATCGAGATGAATGAGGAAGATGAGATTGATGAACAAGATGTTATAGGTGACGCTAAGTTGACTAAGGCTCCAGGTGATGCAATGGAGTCTAGAGCTGATAAACCGAATGAAAAGGGGGAAACTAGAATTTATAGGCCTATCCCTCAACCACCACCACCATTCCCTCAGAGGATGAAGAAGGAAGAAGATGGGAAGTTCAATGAATTCTTGTCAATACTGAAATAATTATACGTGAACATCCCATTGGTCGAGGCATTGGACTAGATGCCCGGGTATGCCAAGTTTTAAAATGAACTATTACTAGAAAGAGGTTCATGAGTTATGAGCCAGTGGGTAACTTGCATCATTGTTGTTCCATAGCCTCACATGGTTCCTTGTGCATAAAAAGAAAAATCCAGGTGCCTTCACCATCCCGTGCGAAATTGGTTATTTTTGAGTTTGCAAAGGTATTATGTGACCTAGGTTCTAGAATCAACTTGTTGTCATTAGTTGTGTTTAAACAGCTGGGCTTAGGAAGCACTACAATGACTATGATGCGGCTATTGATGGCAGATCATATAGTTAAGAAGCCAATGGGGATCCTTTTTGAAGTGCTAGTCAAGGTGGACAGATTTATCTTTCCATCTCACTTCATGATCGTAGATTGCAAGGTCGATTTTGAAGTCCCCATCATTTTGGGGTGACCATTCCTTTCCACTGGAAGAGCTTTGGTGTAATGCCCCAGAAGCCCTAAGATTAGACCAGGGAGTACAAACTGAGAAAACTAGAAAATCTGCCCCAGATCATAGAACGGGTCATTTCTGGACCTGTGCGGTAGACCACAAGTTGTTAGGTGATTTGTGGTGAGGTTTTGGTCTTAACTTTTTAAAATGGTGATTGAAAGCCACCACGGGTTTGACCACGAGTCGTGGTCAGATCGTATGACTCTTTGAGTCAGTCATGGTCAACGAATATTGAAAGGATAAGAAAAGTTTGGAAGTGTACCCTACGGTTTTTCACCAAGAGTCGTGGTTAGATACCACGATTCATGGGATGGGTCGTGGTCAGCCGGTTGCTTATGGTTTAGGAATTTAGGGCAATGTGGATGACGAGTGGTCACCAAGAGTCATGGTCACCAGTAACGACTTGTAGGGTCCCCCGAGGTGAGCCCCAAATGAATTATTTAAGAGTGCACTCGATGGCTAATGTTGCGAGTTATGGTCTTGGGTAATGACTTGTCCAGTCCATCGTTGAGATTTGCAGTCAGTTTTAACTGCAAATTTATTAAGGGTATTATCGTCATTCCTAAGCCTTAGGGTCCTATACTACGTCGTTTTAGGCTTTCTTTTGGGTGTATTAAGATAGGTTAAGTCATTCTATCCTATTCAAAACTCTTGCATGCAAAGTTCAAGAGTGTAGAGGGCGATCACATAAAACCCCCAAGGTTCTTCATCGATTGTTCTTCAATTCCTCTGGGACAAGTAAGGGAGTGATAGAATCCAAGTCTCTCAGGTATGTAGGGTTATGAGTGGGTGAATTCCTTCATACCCATGCTCAATCTTTCCTAATTCATGAAATTCTATTTTAAAATCTTATGGGGTTTTATACCAAATTCTTATGAAACTCTAATGATCTACCCATGGGTTAAAATCTCTCATGTGTCATGTCATATTTTATGAATCATAGGTAGATTTTACAACTAATTCAATTATGAATTTATTGTTTTAAATTTATATAAATCATGCCAAATCATGTATGTTCTATGATAAATCAAGTTATGATTTTACATTGATTTTAATGTTCTTTAACCCATCATGATTTATGATTTATGATATGGATTTACTCAAATGCTCATCATGAATTTATGATTACTAAGTATATACATGTTTTACAAGTATGCATGTACTTCATGATTGATCGATTTATGACATTGGCCGTTTCATGGGCCCTTGATTCATGGCTAAGCATCTGTTTAAATGGAGATCAATGATGTTAATGTTTAATTGGCCATGAATCTCACGAATGATGTTTATGATTTACATACGAGCCTAATATGCATATTTTTTGGAGTAGTGTCTAGCACCAAGTAGCACGACGTTCAAAGGACTATGCTGGTTTCTCATAACTATGTGCCATCGTAGGTTCATATTGATACATTACAATGTTAATGGATCCCCTCTTCCGTGATATCACATACTGCACGTCCCTTGCCTGGCAAGCCTGGGATGAATCTGCCCACTTGAGTGGGATAGTTGGGGCATCATGTAAGGCTCTACCATGACGGTGTCGGTTATGACGAGTCCTCCCATTGTTCCTCATTATTTATGCATAGTTATGTTCATATTATTTTTGCTAAAGTCACGTTTAATAAAGCTTTTCTCCTATTATTATGATTATGACTGATTTATGAATGTTTTGAAAATCTAGAGCCTTATGTTACATTATAATTTTCATGTTATGAGCATGTTGTCCTACTCTTATGAACTTTTATATATTTTAAATGTACATTTTACCTACCTTGCATACTCGATACATTCCACGTATTGACTGCATACTTTGTGTTGTATCATTTTGTGGTACAGGCTCCCACCTTCAAACCTAGCACCGTCATTAGCTCATTTCCAGGAGTTCGCATCTAGTTCAGTGGTGAGTCCTCATCTCCCGAGGACCAGTTGATATTAGTTATCCTTTATGTTCAGTTTTCCAGACTTTTCGGGTTAGTTGGGGGTGTTATCCCATCAATCCATCAGATATGTTAGAGGCTTTCAGACTATATGTAGTATTCAGCTGTGATGTATGAAGTGTGTGTTGTTTTCTATGTTATTTCATGATTATGCTTCCGCTACACTATTATGTTAAGTATTCTGCATTATTTGATTGAGTTAGATGTATGTGCATGCAATGGGTCGACTTGGAGTCTCTCGGCGCTCCTTGTCTCGTGTTTCGATTCGGGTCTATGTTTGGGTCGTTACAAACTTTGTATTAGAGAAATAGGTTTGAAGTATCCTAGGGTGTTTGAAAGACGCATTAAGTGGAGTCTTTTTCATTGGTGCGAAGCACGCCACACCTATGACGAAGAGGCTATGAGACGTTTAGGAAATGTACCCTTCTTTCATAATCTATGTCGTGCGATGAAATGCCTGCCTATCCTTCTAACTCGTGCTATTCGTGATTGCAGAATCATGGCTCCCCATAGAGTTAACGGTAGGAGGAATAGGAGTGGAAACAGCCACGAGGATGGCAACGGGGACGGGCACCAACAAGCCCCGCTAGTCTAAGAGCACCATGCACCGGAGCTGGTTACCCATGTTGATTTTCGAGCAGCCATTCAGATGTTAGTGCAGACCTTGACCGCTTAGGTCAACCAGCGGGCAGTGGCGCATCCCGCAAAATGAAAATGCAGCGGCAGAACAGGTTAGAAATTTATTAAGGATGAACCCTCCTAAATTCCTTGGATCGAAGGTGGACAAGGATCCACATGAGTTTATTGATGAGATTCTGAAGATCACCAAGATAATGGGGGTGACTAGAGAGAAGTATGCTAATTTGGCCTCATATCAGTGGAAAGGGGTTGCTCACATCTGGTTTAAGCAATGGAAGGATAGTTGGGCCATGGGAGCAGGTCCTATTGGTTGGGAGGAGTTTCACATTGCTTTCATGGATCGGTTCTTCCCACAAGAATTAAGGGAGATTAAAGTAGTAGAGTTCGTAAACCTGAAGCAAGGGAATATGACGGTTCACCTATTTGTCTAGATACGCCCCTGAGTTAGTGGCTGACTAGAGGGCTCGGGTTAGCAGGTTCGTACATGGAGTGGCTGACTATTTGGACAAGGATTGTAGGATTGCCATGCTTCATCGTGATATTGACTTTCCCCAAATAGTGTTTCACGCCCAGCAGATGGAGGCGATGCATCTGAGAGAGAGAGAGAGGTCAAGAGGGCCCAGACAGACAGTTATGGATTCACTCAATAAAGATCCGACGGTGGTCACCGCCCTCAGATTCAACAAAGGTCATTAGATCCAGCACCATCATCAGCTAGTGTTCCATCCAGAGCCAAGGGTGATCAGAGGAGCAGGGCCACAAGTTCGAGGGACTCGAGGGGCATGTAGGCAGAGCGCATATATCCGGCCTACTGAAGTGTGGCAAGAGTCCTTCTGGGGAGTGTTTTCTTAGCTCAGATATCTATTATAGGTGCGGTTTATCCGCCACGTGTGCCAGGCGTGTCCATTGGCTAGACAGCGTGATAATAGAGGTCATGCTCAATCTACCATGTAAGCAGTAGCTCTAGCATGCTCAGCTCCGAAAGGGGCTTCCACTAGTGGGGGTGGCGGGCAGCACCAAAATAGATTTTATGCCCTTACCTCGTGTCAGGAACATGAGACTTCACTCGATGTGGTTACTGGTATGTTACGAGTATTTCACCTTGATGCTTATGCTTTGTTAGATCCTAGGTCAACCTTTTCTTTTGTGACACCTTATATTGCTAGTAGATTTAGAGTCAGTCCCCAAATTTTGTCAGAACCATTCTCAGTCTCTACTCTCGTTGGTGATTCAGTTGTAGCTAGGCAGGTGTATAGAAATTCCGGGTCATAGTTGCAGAAAGTAATCTCTGAATACCTAGTAGAGTTAGCCATGACTGACTTTGATATTATTCTCAGCATAGATTGGTTGTATCCATGTTATGCTTCTGTTAATTGTAGAACCCATGCGGTGGAGTTCCGCTTTTTGGTGAGTCAGTTTTAGAATGGAAGGGTAGTTTATTCGTGCCTGTAAGTCGTTTTATTTCTTATCTTAAGGCCGGGAAGATTATTTGTAAGGGTTGTGTATATCATCTAGTTAGATTTAAGGATATTGAGTCCGAGACCCCGACTATCCAGTCAGTCCCGGTAGTAAGTGAGTTCCTAAAGGTCATTCTAGATGATTTTCCAGGAGTTTCTCCCGAGCGGGAGATTGATTTTGGTATCGACCTTCTTCCCGATATGCAACCTATATCTATTCCTCCTTACAGAATGGCTCTAGTTGAGATAAAGGAGTTGAAGGATCAGTTAAAGGACCTACTAGACAAGGGTTTCATTAGACCTAGCAAGTCTCCATGGGGTGCACCAGTTCTATTTATCTGAAAGAAGTATGGTTCCCTCCGGATGTGCATTGACTATCGGCAATGAAACAAAGTCACCATCAAGAACAGGTATCCTCTACCCAGGATTGATGATCTTTTTGACCAGCTTTAGGGTGGAAAGTGCTTTTTAAAGATAGATCTCAGGTCCGAATACCATCAGCTCAGGGTTTGGGAGAGTGACATTACGAAAACAGCCTTTATAACTCGGTATGGTCACTATGAGTTTGTAGTTATGTCCTTTGGACTAATGAATTCTCCCCAAGCTTTTATGGACTTGATGAACATGATGTTCAATTCATATTTGGACATGCTCATGATTTTATTCATAGATGACATTCTCATATACTCTTGGAGCGAGGAGGAGCATGTCACTCATTTGAGGGTGGTGTTGCAGACTTTGAAGGATCGCCAATTGTATGCAAAATTTAGCAAGTGTGAGTTTTGTTTGAATTTTGTGGTGTTCTTGGGTCATGTGGTTTCTAGTGAGGGTGTGCAGGTAGACTCGCAAAAGATAGAGGCGGTGAAGAATTTGCCCAGACCGGTGAATCTTTCAGATATCAGATGTTTTTTGGGCTTAGTTGGCTACTATCGGAGGTTTGTTGAGGGGTTTTCATCTATCGCGGTATCGTTTACTAAACTAACCTTGAAGAAGGTAAAGTTCCAATGGTTGGAAGCTTGTGAGAAGAGCTACCAAGAGTTAAAGGCTCGACTCACCTCAACACCAGTGTTGACCCTACCCGAGGGTATCAATGGGTTCGTGGTGTATAATGATGCTTCAAGGATCGAACTTGGGGGTGTATTGATGCAGCATGGAAAAGTTATAGCTTACGCTTCTATACAGCTAAAAGTGCATGAAAAGAACTACCCAACTCATGATCTCAAATTGGCCGCGGAGGTATTTTCCTTGAAAATATGGAGGAACTACTTGTACGGAGTCCACATGGATATGTTTACGGACCATAAGAGTTGAAAATATGAATTTACATAGAAGGATCTCAATCTTCGGCAAAGGAGATGGTTGGACCTACTTAAGGATTATGACATGAGTATCCTTTATCATTGAGGAAAGGCTAATGTAGTAGCAGATGCATTTAGTTGACTCTCCATGGAAAGTATGTCCCATGTAGATGAGGGAAAGAAGGATCTAGTGATGGACTTGCATCATCTTGGAAGGTTGGGGGTTCGTTTGGTCGACTCGATCGATGGCGGTGTGATAGTTCAGAACGGATCAAAATGTCCTTGGTAACTGACGTAAAATCTAGACATGATGAGGACCCTATTCTAGTAAAGATAAAGGAAGCCGTTCAGAATTATAAGGTAGAGGTCTTCTCCAAAGTGGGAGATGGTGTACTTCGTTACTAGGGCCGCTTATGTGTTTCGAATGCTGATGATTTTAAGAATCGGATGTCAGCGGAAGCTTATGCCAAAAAATACATCTGATATCTAGTTTGGTTGCATGGAGTTCCCTTGTATAACATATAGAACAGAGGTACCCAATTTACATATCAGTATTGGAGGTCGTTTCAAAAAGGACTGGGTACTCAGCTTAAGCTCAACACAGCATTTCACCCGCAAATGGATGGTCAAATGGAGTGGACAATTCAGAATCTTGAGGACATTTTGAGAGCATATGTGATTGACTTCAAATGTAGTTGTTATGATCATTTTCCTCTTATCAAGTTTTCTTACAATAACAGCTATTATTCTACTATTCAGATGGCTCCATTTGAGGCTCTCTATGGGTGGAGATGTAGATCGCCTATTGGCTGGTTTGAAGTTGGTGAAGCTATGATGATAGAACTAGATTCAGTCCATGAGGCTATGGAGAAGGTTCAGCTCATACGGGAGAGGTTGAAAAATACTCAAAGTCGCCAAAAGTCCTATGTTGATATGAGAAGGAGAGAGCTAGAGTTCGAAGTGGAGGATTGGGTGTTTCTAAAGGTGTCTCCCATGAAGGGAGTGATGAGGTTCGGAAAGAAAGGAAAACTCAGCCCTCAATATGTGGGCCCCTACCAGATTCTGAAACGGGTTGGCACAGTGGCATACAAATTGGAGTTTCCCTTAGAATTAGCTTGCGCTCATCCTGTTTTTCATGTGTCACTCTTGAAGAAGTGTTTGGGTGATCCAGCTTTGGTGGTTCTGGTAGAGAGTGTGGGTGTGAGAGACAGCCTTAGCTATGAGGAGATTCCAGTAGAGATATTGGATCATCCGGTTTAGAAGCTAAGGAACAAGGAGGTAGTTGTAACCAAGGTATTATTGAGGAATCAATATGTTGAGGGAGCTACATGGGAAGTCGAAGCGGATATGATGGCTAGATACCTACACCTATTCCCTTCCTGATCAGTTTCAATTTTAGGTATCAGCTTTGCCCTAGTACTCTATTTAGTTCATGTTCAGTTCATGTGCCTAAGTTTCTTTTATGTCAAAGTATGTATGTATGGTTCGTAAATTCAGTTCAGCCATGTAGTTAAGTTCGGAGGTAATCATTCCGTCAGTTTTTAGCTTAAATAATCCGTGTTTGAATATGATGATTGCATTTCTTTGCTTTTTTGTATGTTTTCCAACATTCAAGGATGAATGCTCCCAAGGGGGAGATACTGTAATGCCCGAAAGCCCTAAGATCAGACCGGGGATTTGAAACGGAGAACACTGAAAATTCTGCACCAGGTCATAGAACGGGTTTTTACTGGACCCATGGGCTTGACCACAAGTCATTAGGTGACTCGTGGTGAGGTTCTTGTCTTAAGTTTTGAAAATGGTGATTGGAAGCCACCACGATCCTGACCACGGGTCGTGGTCAGATCCCATGACTCGTTGAGTCAGTCGTGGTCAAGGGATATGTAAAGGAGAAGAAAAACAAGGCACTGTACCCTACGGTTGGTCACCAAGAGTCATGGTCAGACACCACGATTCGTGGGATGGGTCGTGGTCAGCGGACTGCTTATGGTTTATGAATTTGAGGAAGTGGGGATGACGAGTGCTGACCACGAGTCGTGGTCACTAGTAACGACTCTTAGGGTCCCCCATGGCAAGCCCCAGCTGAATTATTAGATAGTGCACTCTATGACTAATGCCACGAGTTGTGGTCTTGGGTAACGACTAATCCAGACCCTTGTTAGAACTGAGTTTTTAAATGCGAATTTATTAAGGGTATTATTGTCATTCCTAATCCCTAGGGTCCTATACTACGTAATTTTAAGCTATTTTCAGGGTGTATTAAGATAGGTTAAGTCATCTGGCCTATTCAAAACTCATGCATGCAAAGTTCAAGACTGTAGAGGGTGATCAAGCATAAAACCCCTAAGGTTCTTCATCAATTGTTCTTCAATTCCTCTTGGGCAAGTAAGGGAGTGATAGAATCCAAGTCTCTCAGGTATGTAGGGTTATGAGTGAGTGAATTCGTTCACACCCATGCGCAATCTCTCCTAATTCATGAAATCCTATTTAAAAATACTATGGGGTGTTATCCCAAATTCTTATGAAAACCTAATGATCTATCCATGGGTTAATATCTCTCATGTATCAAAGCATATTTTATGAATCATGGGAAGATTTTACAACTAATACGATTATAAATTTATTGTTTTAAATTTCTATAAATCATGCCCAATCATGCATGTTCTATGATAAATCGAGTTTTTATTTTACCTTGATTTTGATGTTCTTTAACCCTTCATTATTTATGATTTATGATATGGATTTACTCAAATGCTCATCATGAATTTATGATTACTAAGTATATCATGTTTTACATGTATGTATGTTCTTCATAACTGATTGATTTATGATGTTGGCCAATTCATGGGCCCTTGATTCATGGCTAAGAATGTGTTTAAATGGGGATCAACGATGTTAATGTTCAATTATCCATGAATCTCATGAATGATGTTTATGATTTACATACGGGCCTAATATGCATGTTTTTGGGAGCAGTGTCTAGCATCGAGTAACCTAACATTCAAAGGACTACGCCGGTGTCTCATAACTACGTGCCACCGTAGGTTCATATTGATACATTACCATGTTAATGGATCCCCTCTTTCATGATATCACATACTGCACATCCCTTGCGTAGCAAGCCTGGGACGACTCTGCCTACTTGAGTGAGATAGTTGGGGCATCATGTAAGGCTCTTCCATGATGGTGTCGGTTATGACGAGTCCTCCCATTGTTCCTCATGATTTATGCATAGTTATGTTCATATTATTTTGTCTCAAGTAACGTTTAATAAAGATTTTCTCCTATTATTATGATTATGACTGATTAATGAATATTTTGAAAACCTTGAGCCTTATGTTACATTATGATATTCATGTTAGGAGCATGTTGTCCTACTCTTATGAAGTTTTATGTATTTTAAATGTACATTTTACCTACCTTTCATATTGGGTACATTCCACGTACTGACCTCATAATTTATGTTGTATCGTTTTATGATATAGGCTCCAACCTTGAAACCCAACACCGTCATTAGCTCGTTTCTCGGAGTTAGCATCCAGTTCAATGGTGAGTCCTCATCTCCCAAGGACCAGTTGATATTAGTTATCCTTTATGTTCAGTTTTCCAAACTTTTTAGGTTAGTTGGGGGTGTTGTCCCATCAACCCATCAGATATGTTAGAGGTTTTCAGACTATATGTAGTCTTGAGCTGTCATGTATGATGTGTGTTTTGTTTTCTATGTTATGTCATGATTATTCTTCCCATATGCTATTATGTTGAGTATTCCACTTTATTTGATTGACTTAGATGTATGTTCGTTCCATGGGTCGACTTGGAGTCTCTTGGGGCTCCTTGTCCCGTGTTGCAGTTCGGGTCTACGTTCAGGTCGTGAAATTTTATGGACGTTGAGGCTGGCTAGTTGAAGTTTAGGATGAACAAGGAGGAGGTCACCTTCAATGTCTTCCGGTTAATGAAATAGCCCAATGAGTTTAGGTTAGTGTCAAAAATTAAGGATGATTCCGAGTTTATTGATGAATTATGAGTAGTCAAGATACTTGCATCGTACCATGATGTTAAATCTAGCACTGCATGGGAGGAAACTCATGAATGGTCGTCAAAGTCTGAGTAGTTGCCACAGGTATGTCCCTCTCCTAGTTCTTACATTTTTATGCTTTAGGGACAAAGCATGCATTTTAAAAAGGGAGCTGTGCTTGTTTTTTATTTTTGGACTTCCGTGTTTCTTTTCCCTTAGACATGCAATCTAGTAGAACCGACATTTTTAGGATTTTATATTTTGTTTAACTAGAAATATCTTAAGAGTACTTTACATCCAATAAATGGAATTGTTTTTGAAGTTGAAAAATAGAGTTTTAAAAAAAAAATTGTGTTAGTTGTGTATGTGACTGCAAAGCATGACTTTTGTGGATCTCTTTATAGCATTTAGTAGATTAGAATGTGTAATTATTGCTTAGTTGTTCATGAACCAGAAAGGTAGAATAAATGCAAACCCGTACCTTGTGGAGTGAGGATGCTTACCTAGTTCAACACTGTGTAGAGGATCTAGAACTTGCCCGGTTAGTCTTTACATAGGTTGTAGGACAGCGGGTTAGGAAAGGATCATAGGTTGTTTTTGTTTTAGCTCACTTTTGCTTAAATTTCTCTACCAAATAAATTGAATCCCTCAATCCCATGTTTGAGCCTTAAGTCGACCATTTTTTCATTGTTTACTCATTCACTTTTTCGTGTTTATAATGAACATGTTTGACCTTGGCTCCTCCTTGGATATTGTAAACTTCAACTCAAGAAAAATTTATAAGTTGAGGGTGGCTATAGTAGGGGTGCAAAGACCAGTTGGGGGTGAAAAAGAAAGAAAAAGTCAAAGAAAAGTGGGGGTGGTGTGAAAATAAAAACAAAGAAAGAAAAAGAGATTAAAAAAGAGTTGAAGTGTCAAAAGTGAAAAGAAAAGAAAGAGAATTGAAAAAGATGAGAAAAATACACCGCACCCACAAATAGCAGTGAATGGTGAACAAGGGAGGAAAACCTGAAAAAGATAAAAAGGGGTAAACAGTGAAAAGTGAAGCTACAGTGTGTAGTGTCGAGGGTTAGTCACTAAAATCCATATCTACCATACCCATCCCAAAGCCTACATTACAAGCCGAGTAAAGTCCTATAGTGATCCTAGCCTAATTTTCTAAACAGCCAACGTAGAGAAAATAAGGGCAACTCTATTATATCCCATGTGCAGTATTTGGAAATTCATTGTGAGTGTGATAGTCCTATTTGATTAGGCCTATGTTTCATTTATATATATATGTGAGTTTTGGGGACATCATTTGTTGTGAGGTACAAAGTTTGTATTGCATTCAACTAATTGTCTGTGTGAGTAGCATTAGTGATAGCTCAATTCATTGCTAATAGTTAGATTCCATGTCTGGATCATTGTATGTCCTAATTTGTAGTTACATGTATGCATAGCTGACTTGGTTAGGATAAAAGAGGGGTCAATATCTGATAGTGGTTATATGTGCAAATTTTGTTGTGTTGGCTGTAGGTCTTCTATTTTACCTTTTAGTTAAGTGTCATTTATAGTTTTGTTTTATTTTCCTGAGGACATGCAAAAGTCTTAAGTTGAGGATGTTGATGTGTTGTGGGTTTACAACACTTCCGATGCTTAAAACTGAGAAAATATGCATAGTCTTAGGTGTTTTTATATTGATATGATGCACTTTTTCCTGTTTTCAGGACAATAAGGAGTTGGATTTGAAAGATGTGAAGAAGGAAAAAGAGTGCAAAAATTGGGCCAAGTACATACTTCAATATGAGTTGTACCTTGGTGGTACGAGCCGTACTGTGAGTTGTGGTAACTTTCAGAAGATCTGTACAAGAACAAGCTAAAGTACGACTCGTGGTATTAGCCATATCATCCTAGTACGAGCCATACCAGACCATTCGTGGAAAACATCATAAGGATGCACTTTGATTAGTCTCATGGTACGGGTAGCAATAATGATCCATGATGACATACTATGAGCTGTACCAAGGAGCCGTGGTAATGTTCAGAAAGAAGGTGGAATGGCAGATCTCATGGTACGAAAGGAAACCATGAGTCATAAGAGAAAGGTACGAGTCGTACCAAGACACTCACGGAATTATTCAGAGGATGCTAGAAATCACAGGTTCATACCACTATAGGAATGTATGACTCATAGGATCATTATATGAGTCATACCAACTCCCAGCACTTAACCAGATTCAGAACTTCCAGGCATTGTATGAGTGAAGCTACCACTTGTAAGATCAAGTTGCAAGTTGTAGGAGAAGGTGGCGGTAGTTAATCAGTTTCCCTGTTAATTTAGGAAAGGTTTTTAATTATTTGTATAAATACTTTTCTAGGTTATTTTTGTGAAGGGAGGAATACTTTGAGTAAGGAATTCGACTTTCTGGGAGATTCTTCTTGAGTTTTTCAATATTCTTAGAGTTTACTTCATTGTTCTTGAATTGAAAGTTGAATTGTGCAATAATCAAGTGGGTTTTTATTTCAATCTTCATTGTAAGTTCTTGATTATGTATTCTTCAATGAATGTTAATTCTTTTCTTACGATCATGAGAGGCTAAAGCCTCCACAACTAGGGTTATGGGAACCGTGGTGAATTAGCCAATCAGGGTTCGCACAAAGTGATTTTAAACAAATATGAATTCTTGTATTTTCTTCTCTTCATATTAAACATTTCTTAACGGCGCGCAACATTAGGACTTGCCCGAATTCTCTACTTATTTGAACCTAGAGAGGTAGAGATTAGGAAAAGAGAAGAACAACAAAGCCTTGAACTTTATGATTCATCGTATAAGTTGAGTTGTAGACGTAGGATAGTTAATTTGGAATAAATTAATAATGATTAAAGTGAAATAACTCAAAATACCTAAATCGGTGATTGAGTATAGTCATCCATTAGGGAAGAAGCAGTCATTTGGATGAACCTATGTTATCAGTTCTACAAGCTAACTATTGGGATAGATCACAAGTGTAAAATACGAAGTAGTTATGAACCCATGAGGAACACTTGCCTAGTTAAATGCATCACGATGCCTAAGGACACGATCTAATAGATCATTGTACCGAGTAGTTGGATCATAATCTCTTACGATAAAAATGGTTGCATGCGCGGCAGCACCAACTATGAGAAATCTACCAATCCACATGTGATGTGTGAACTATGACAGTTGTGTTCTCCAAGTTTAACTCATACATAGCTCCCTTCTTTTTTTGGGGGGTGTGAAGCAGTGTCAAACCAAAATACCCAACAAGCATTAGCTCTCAGTACATATGGCGCAAGACGATTCCACATATCGAGGTCGGAATGGGATCAGGTGTTTTCACGTCTTACCGTAGTGCTCGGTTTGTCTTGATTTCCGATTGATGAAATCCAACAGCAATAACGGAAGCGGCAGAAATCAGTGGATTCATGATAAGTTCCTCGTACCAAAAAAAGAATTGCATCCGCTAGCATTGATTTGGGGGTCATCCTTTATATTTATAAATTGTCGTAAGGCTGACCAATCTGAGGATGTTGGGGTCGGGGCTGATGGTGGACTTAAAAAGCCACCTACAGACACTTTACGCCCAATCATTTTGGATAACTCTTGCATCCTCTATATTACCGCAGCTGCTGGCACAGAGTTAGCCAATGCTTATTGGGCTTATTCTATTTATGAAGTTAGATTGAAGATTGAGAAAGCCGGCCAGTAGTGCCTTTAGCGAATGCGTTCACGAGGCTGGTTCTTGGTGGCTAAGAAGCTTGGTCACTTTGTTGAATAAAACAAGTTAACGTGATGATCGAATCTGGGTGAAGTGTTGCTACTTGTCCTAGTGTTATCGAGAAAAGGTTTTGTTTCCTTAGTCTTTCTTGTGCACTTTTTTTAGTCTACTTAGTTTATCTGAGTGGGCTTGGTGTACAAGGCCCGGGAACGAATTCACCGCCGTATGGCTGACCGGTGATTACTAGCGATTCCATCTTCATGCAGGCGAGTTACAGCCTGCAATCCGAACTAAGGACGATAGGTAATATTCATTCATTGAATTTACAGGCCAAAGATTTATCATCTCTATGGGATTAAATCTTGAGTTATTGCGAAGTAAAAACACGATGAGATTATGAAAGTAAATATTCTTGCAACTGACTGATCCCGTTGATCATATAACAGGGAGGGAAACTGAGTATTTTTGAACAATGTGGATATCATTTGAGAATGAGTAGTTCGGATAGAATTGAACTTTTGATCGATCCTATACTTCATCAATGTCCTTACTGCGTTTCACGCTTTTCAGGACCTCGATCATAGCCCTCAGTCTCAAAAACTTCAGCATGGATGGATAGATTCAATACGGCCGTTAGCTATCAAAAATGATGAATGGGATCGTGGCACTCCACTTACCGCCAATGCGGAAGGATGCTGCCAAAAAGAATGGAACATTGTTTCGCTCTGTTGGATGCGTCGCGTGTCTACCATTTCACCACCAAGGCATCTTGAAAGTGAATCGTATTCCATGAATATGATATCTATCCAAGTTTATCAAATTTTTGGAAAATGATAAAAAGAAGGATACCCTTATTGTCACTCCAAAAAACACTTCCTAACCCACCCCTTGCTTGTTTTTGGTCCAAAGATGAAAGTCTTAATGATAGTTGGTTGTATTCACCAATTTTCGCAATAATAGCTTGGGCCACGGCGGGATTAACCGCATTTTATATGTCTTGGATCTATTTCACTCTCCAACTATTTATCCGACCCCCTTTCCTTAGCGGTTCAAAATTCCTTATCTTTCTCATTCACTCTATTCTTTGAGAAATGGATTTTAGCATAAATGGATTCTCTTATCACAATCTTGTAATATATGATACACAAAGAAATGAACATCTTTGAGCAAGGAATCCCTAGTTGAATGATTCTCGATCAATACAATATCATTACTCATATTGAAACTTACTAAGTCATCTTTTTGAAAATCGAAGAAATTCCCCGGCTTTCAAGTTGATAACAACTTCAATCTTCAATATTGTTATGTGTTTCATTCTTTAAAACCTACCTTTAAGAAATAATTGAAAAAAAAGAGTAAATATTAGCGTTATTCTACATTCTGACCATATTCCGTGTGGGATTAACCCCAACCTTTGTTGGGTTCATTATTGACAACGCCCGCGTCATACTTTTACAAGGGTGTGATTTGAGCGTTATCAGGGTTCTTCACTCTTCTCAGCAGGTTCAAGGGTCATTCCAAAAGGTTCTTCTGTAGGTATGTGGGAGATTTAGCAAGGGTATTCCTTTCACCCTTTTCCCCAAAGTATTTTCAGTAAACCTCACTATTTCCAGCCACGTAGAAAGTTATGAGTTAGGCTTTCTAGGTAGCTTATAATTTTTCTTAATTTAGTAATTCATCAAGTTTCTCATAACTAGTATTATGTGACATTCATGTGTTGGCTTCAACAATACATATTCGTTTCTAGCCCTAGTTTTAGCATGATTTTGGTTTGAATATTGCATGAATTAAAAGGTGGTAAAAAAGGTCATATTATCATGATATTATTACTTGAGTATGAATTCTAACATAAACGCTTTAATTAAAAGTCAATATTTTCAAATTATAATTATGCTCAGTATTTGGAAAAGTATCACTCATCAGTTATCAGTATTACTAGATTTGCAGTATCATTCAGTTTATCTGGTTCTTTAGGCTCTCAGAACACTTCTAGATAAGTAATTTTGACTTAGCCTTAGGACACCAGCTTCGAGCTAATCAGTTCAGTTAGTTATAATTAGGTTATGTTCGGAGTAGTACTTAGCACTGAGTGGGCCGAGGTTCAGTGCACCTAGGTTCCCAAAACTATGTGGAACCGTAGGTTATTAGCTCGAATGGGCCTCAGATAGTGATCACACAGTTCAACCACTATACCCTGGCAAAGTATAGTAGGCTATCTTCAATGAGGTGTAAACTTTGAACTCCACGTTTAGCTCACATGGTTATATGTCAATTAAAAGGCTCTCCCATAGTTCAGTACAGTCCAATGTTAGATTTTAGAATATATACATAATCCTTAATCCATTTTACTAATTTTACAGTATTTTCATATTTTAGGCTGTTTATAGCACTTATAGTTTCAAACAGGGTCATTGTATATAATTTCAACATTTTTACTTGCAGTTTCTTTATTAGTATGCTTATGTATTAAATTGCATAATTTCACATACGTAGTACATTCAATGTACTAACACATACTTCCTATGCTATATATTCTAGAACTATAGGCACATGTTGTCACGACCCGAACGGAGGCCCGGATTGTAGACACGGGACAAGGAACCCTGAGAGACCCCAAGTTGACCCATGGCACAAGCATACATCTAACTCAATCAATAAACTGAACAATCAACAATCTAAACTTAGCGAAAGTCTTACTCAACATAACATCAGAATAAGAATCAAAGTTGTATACATACATAAGTCTGAAAAACCTCTAATCAGGACGAGTTGATGGGACAAGACCCCAACTAACTCAACAAGATGAACACTTAAATACAAAAGGAAAAGATAAATATCCTAGTCCTTGGAAGATGAGGATTCACCAACAAGCAGACGTTAACTCCGATAAGCTGCCTAAGAGCGGGACTAAACTTGAAAGCCGGGTCCTGTATCATGAAACGATACAACATAGAAAGTATGCGATCAATATATGGAATGTATTGAGTATGTAAGGTAAGTAAAACCTCTTAAGTAAAGTAAATCATTTATAGAATTTCATAACATATCATAAGCTTTCAAATCTTAGAGGAGCCCTTGCATGCATTCTTCCTAAAATCTTAATCTTTTCATAAAATGACAATACATAGCTTCATAACATCATAACTGACTTGAATGACTCAAAGATGAACTATGACGTTTATAAGAAAAGCTGAGCAATGAGTCGAACCTTTCTTTTAGAACATTCATGTATAAAATAACAACCACGAGTAATTGATATGCAAATATTAATCATATAGACAATGGGAGACTCGTCACTTAACTGACATACCACAATAGAGCTTACGTGGTCCTGATTATCACACTCAAAACCTTTCAAGAGGGAAGGATGCTACCATGATATCGATATCAAGCTCATGGGACATTGGGGCATGGGATAGCTCAAAAGGGAGGTCCCAATAATATAATAGTACCAAACTACGTTGGTGCGTATTTTGGGGCATAGGGTGATCGACCCTTAACCCGCTCGGTGCTAGACTCTTCTTCCAAAACATGCAATGCTCTACATCATATATAATGAAGCTCAACATCGTCTATTGACAAAGCTCAAGGTGAAATCATGCATAAACTCAACATCGTATGAAAATGAAGCTCAACATTGTCTATTGATAGAGCTCAATAATGAAATCATGCATAGACTCGACATCGTATGAAAATGAAGCTCAATAATACATACATCTCAATTGTGAATTCATGTATATGAGAAGCTTTATTTCGAAACATACCACAAGCTCAAAGATAAGTGGGAGCCTTTACCCCAAAAATCATGTGGTAAGCTTATTTTGGAGATGCTATATGATTATACTCAATATAAGGGCTTTGCCCAAATCTTTATCATGCTTGGATCTACTCAATTTATTTTGAAAACAATATCATAATCATGGGTAGCTTTAGAAACATGCTTTTGATCATCAAATCTCATCATCATCCTACATTCATCACCATACTCTTCTTTCATGAAACTTTCATCCATGATCCTTTAATTTCATCAATTAAAAAACACAATTTTTTATTGAAAACAATTTAAAATATACCCAAGCTTAATAATTCATCATCAGAAACATAATTTAATCATATGCACGTATAGAAATTGAAGTTTTATGCAATTGGGTGAAAACCCCATAACTTGATCATAGGAATTTCTCATACTTAGATAGAGGTTCCGCATGGGTGTGGAAGGAAACACCCACTCATAACCCTACATACCTGGAAGGGATTGATTCCACCAAATCTTTGACTATCCGAGAGGAAGTTGGATGGAAACCTTGAATACTAGCCTTGAATCAACTCTTCCACCTCTCAAGCTTGCATGCATGGTAGGAATAACTTAGAATAGGTTTTCCCCTCTTAAAACACACTAAAATGAGCCTTAAACGTTGTAGTATAGGCTTTAGGACTTAGGAATTATGAAAACGCGCTTATTGAATTCTTAGTAAAATACTGCTAGGTGGTCCTAACTGATGACCTGACGACTCGTGGTCAAAGGCAACGACTCGTCACCTAGCTCGTTAAGTACACTGCCTGGCTGATCTCCTGGGCTCATAACGGCTAACATAACGACTCATTAGTGGTGACCACAACTCGTGGTCACCACTCGTTAAGTACACTATTCTTCTTCCTTCTCTTTTCCTTCTCCCCACCCCATCACTAACCTAATGACTCGTGGTGTCTGACCACGATTCATTCCCACGCCCGTGGGGACCTTTTTGTCCAAACTTCCCAATTTCCTCATTGGTCTTCCCCGCGAGTCACCTGACAACTCGTGGACTGTCCTCACGAGTCATCCCATGACTCATCCTGTGCCTGCAACATCAGTTTTACATTTTCCCATTTTTAACTCCTAGGTCCGATCTTTGAGCTCCTAGGGTATAACAATATCTCCCCCTTGGGAACATTCATCCTCAAATGTTGGAAACAAGCAGAAAACAAAGAACATCCAACTATCATATGCAAATACTGATCATTTAAACCAAAAACTAATGGAATGTCTACCTCCGATTCAAAATATATAGTTGAACTAAATTCACAAATCACATACATACCCATATACGTAAAAGAAACTTGCGTGCATGAACTGAACATGTAACTACCTAGAGTCATAGAGTAAAACGGATACCTCAAGTTGATATCGAGCCGGTAGCGAATAAGTGTGGGCATTTAGCCATCATATCCGCTTCAGCTTCCCACGTAGCTCCTTTAACATGCTAATTCCTCCATAATACTTTAACTGAAGCTACTTTTTTGTTCCTTATCCTCCGAACCTGATGATCCAATATTTCAACTGGAACCTCCTCATAGCTAAGGCTATCCTTTACTCCAATGCTGTCCACCAGGACTACTAGAGCTAGATCTCCCAAACATTTCTTCAAAAGCTCTACATGAAACACAAGATGCACAGAAGATAACTCTGAGGGCAAGTCCAATTCATACGCCACCTTACCAACCCTTCTCGTAACGCAGTAGGGACCAACGTAGTGGGGAATGAGTTTTCCTTTCTTTCTAAACCGCATGACTCCCGTCATGGGAGACACCTACAGAAATACCCAATCGTTCACATCGAACTCCAACTCTGTCCTCCTTACATTAGCATATGACTTCTGACATCTCTGAGCGGTTTTCAGCCTGTCACTTATCAACTGAACTTCACTATAGCCTCATGAACCGAGTATGGCCCTTTCATAGCTGCCTCACCAACCTCAAACCATCCGATGGGTGATCTACATCTCCGCCCATAGAGAGCCTTGAACGGTGCCATTTGGATACTAGAGTGATAGTTGTTATTGTAAGCAAACTTGATTAAAGGCAAGTGATCATCCCAACTACCTTTGAAGTCCATCACACATGCTCTCAGCATGACCTCGAGAGTTTCAATTGTCCGTTCCGCCTGACCATCTATTTGCGGATGGAACGTCGTGCTAAGCTTAACTTGAGTCCTAAGCCCTTTTTTAAAAGATCGGCAAAACTGAGAGGTAAATTGAGTACCTCGGTCTGAGATAATAGACAAGGGAACTCCATGTAATTGCACCAACTCCCGTATATAAAGTCTAGCATAATCATCCACTGAATCAATGGTTTTGACCGATAAAAACTGTGCAGCCTTGGTCAACCTGTCTACCACCACCCAAATAGAATTGTAGTGTCGGCGAGTACGTGGTGGGCCTGTAATGAAATCCATATTAATCTCTTCCCACATCCAAGTGGGAATACTAATATCCTAAAGTACGCCTCCCAACCTTTGATGCTCGACTTTCACTTGCTGACAGTTCGGGCACTTGGCTATGAATTCTGCAACATCCTTCTTCATGCCATTCGACAATATATTTCCCGCAAATCATGATACATCTTAGTGGCACCTGGATGGATAGAATACCTAGACCCATGTGCCTCATGCAATATCCGACCCCTCAAATTATCAACATCTGGAACACATATAAAACCCTGGTACTACATCACACCATCTCCCCCTCGGGAGAAGACCTCCACCTTCTGACTCAAAATGGCTTCTTTCAGCTTTACCAAAATCAGATCCTCATCTTGTCTAGATTTCACATCAGTCACCACAGATGATTCTGATCTGTTTAGCAAAACAACGCCGCCATTGGTCGAGTCAACTAATCTAACTCCCAACCTTCCAAGTCAATGAACATCTTTCACCAACTCCTTCTTTCCCTTATCCAAGTGGGACACACTCTCCGTAGAGAGCCTACTAAGTGTGTCCACTACCATATTAGCCTTAACTGGGTGGTAAAGGACACTCATGTCGTAGTCCTTTAGTAGCTCCAACCACCTCCTTTACTGAAGATTGAGATCTTTCTGTGTGAACACATATTGCAAGCTCTTGTGATCCGTGAATACATCCACGTGAACCCCATACAAGTAATTTTGCCATATCTTTAATTCAAATATCACCGAGGAAAACTCAAGGTCATGGGTCGGGTAATTCCTCTCATGGACTTTCAACTGTCTTGAGGAATATGCTATCACTTTCCTATGTTGCATCAACACACACCCAAGTTCGATTCTCGAAGCATCACAATACACCACAAAACCATCATTATCCTCGGGTAGGGTCAACACTGGTGCTGAAGTGAGTGGAGTCTTCAACTCTTGAAAGCTTTTCTCACAAGCCTCCGACCATTGAAACCTTACCTTCTTCTAAGACAACTTGTTCAAAGGCGCTCCAATAGATGAAAAGCCCTCAAAAAATCTCCGATAGTAACCCGCTAAGCCAAAAAAGCTCCTGATATCTGATGGGTTCACCAGTCTGGGCCAATTCTTCACCGCCTCGATTTTCTGAGAATCTACCTTTATGCCCTCATTCGATACCACATGGCCCAAAAATGCCGCCGAGTTCAACCAAAACTCACACTTGTTGAACTTTGCATATAACTGACAATCCTTGAGTGTCTGAAGGACTACTCTCAAGTGAGCGACATGCTCTTCCTCGCTCCGAGAGTATGTAAGGATGTCATCAATGAACAAAATCACGAACATGTCCAAATAATCCTTGGACACCCTGTTCATTAGATCCATAAAAGCTGCAGGGGCATTGGTTAGTCCAAAAGACATAAAAACAAATTCATAGTGACCATACCGAGTCCTGAATGCGGTTTTTGGGATATCACTCTCCCGAACCCTGAGTTGGTGATACTCGAATGTGAGATCAATCTTGGAGAAACACTTGGCACCCTGAATCTGGTCAAAAAAATCATTCATCCTGGGTAAAGGATACATTTTCTTGAGCTTATTCAATCGACGATAGTCAATGCACATTCAAAGAGAACCATCCTTCTTCTAGACAAATAACACTGGTGCACTCCATGGAGACATACTCGTCCTAATAAAGCCCTTATCCAAAAGGTCCTTCAACTGATCCTTCAACTCTTTTAGCTCTGTTTGAGACATTTTATAGGGAGGAATAGATATAGGTTGTGTGTCGGGAAGGAGGTCAATACCGAAATCGATCTCCTTCTCGGGAGGAACACTTGGCAAATCATCAGGAAAGGCATTTGAATACTCACGTACTACTGGAACTGACTGGATAGTCGGGGTCTCGGACTCGACATCCATAACCCTAACTAGATGGTACATGCAATCCTTAGAAATAATCTTCCTGGCCTTAAGATAGGAAATAAATTGACCTATAGGAACAATTGAACTACCCTTCCATTCTAAGATTGGCTCACCTAGAAATCTAAACTCTACTACCAGGGTTCTACAATTAACTAAATTATAGAATGAAAATAGTCAATCCATGCTGAGAATAACATCGAAATCTGTCATGGATAACTCTATCAAATCTGCTGAGGTGATCTTATAAAGGACTGAGACTGGGCAACCTCTATACACCCGTCTAGCTATAACTGATTCACCTACTGGAGTGGAAATTGAGAAGGGTTCTGACAAGACATCGGGACTGACTCCGAAGCTACTAGACACATAAGGTGTCATAAAAGATAAGGTATCCCCAGATCTAGCAAATTATATACATCATAATGGAAAACTCGATATACTAGTGACCACATTCGGGGAGACCTCCTGCTCCTGTCGGGATGCTAAAGCATAGAATTTGTTCTGGCGAAGACCGCCAGCGGTGCTAGTAAATGCTCCCTGATGTGTTTAGCGTGCAGGAGAGGCTACTGAACTAGAAGCTGGGCCTCGGCTCCTAACCTGATCCAGCCTCACAACTAAAAAATCTCTAAGAATGTTTCCAAGATGCCCACACCCGAAACAAGCACCTGAAACTACCAAGCACTAGCCTGTGTGCCCCCCACCACATTTGTGACAAGCCGGGATGCTAAAATCTACGAGTTTGACTCTATGACCCCAAAAGAAAGATGCTCGCCCTCTTTGATCATTTCTAGGCCTAGATGGCACACTCAATGCGGAAGATGCCAGGGCTGATGATCTCTGGTGAGTCTGCTGTAGGTTCTCACCACCAGTCCTCTGTTGAGAGAATTTGTGGTTCTTGGTCCTGGCCCTCTTTGCCTCCCTCTCTCTCGAATGAGCTGCCTTCATTTGCTGGGCGTAAAACACAATTAGAGGGTAGTCCATATCTTGATGGAGCATAGAAATTCGGCATTCCTTTTCCAAATACCCTACTATGCCATGCACAAATCTGCTCACCCGCGTCCTCTGATCAGCCACTAACTCCGTGGCATATTTCGATAGGCGAGTGAACTCAAGGGAATACTCTTGCATTTTCATTCTTCCTTGATTCAATTTTACAAACTTAGCTTCCTTCAGCTCCCTTACCTCCCGAGGGAAGAACCTATCTAGGAATGCAACATGAAAATCCTCCCACGTGATCGGACCTGCTCTTGCGACCCTACTATCCTTCCATTGGCAAAACCAAATATGCGCAACCCCCTTCAACTGGTAGGAGGCCAACTCTTTGCACTCAACACTACTCACCCCCATAACCTGGGTGATCTTGACAATCTCATTAATGAAATTATGTGGGTCCTTATCTACCTTGGACCCAAGGAACTCCGGTGGATTCATCCTCAAGAAGTCTCTAACTTGAGTTGTCGCTGCATTGCCATTTTGAGGAACATGCGCAATGGCCTACTGATTGACCTGAGCGGTCAAGGCCTGCGCAAGCATCTAAATAGCAGCCCAGAACTCAGCATGGGCAGCCAGCTCCAGTGCCTGGGCCTCCTAGACTGGTGGGCCTAGCTGATGCCCATAACCATTGCCATCCTCATGACCTTCACCACCTCCATTCCTCCTTCCATTCATTCTTAGAGGAGCCATGATTCTACAATTGCGAATAACACAAATTAGAAGGATGGAAAGACTTTTCATCACACGACATAGATCACGAAAGATGGGAACATTTCCTAAACGTCTCATAGCCTCTTCTTCATAAGTGTAGCACACTTCACACCTATGAAAAAGACTCTACTTAAGACGTCTTTCAAACGCCCTAAGACACTTCAAAACTAGGATCTGATACCAAGTTTGTGACGACTCGAATGGAGACCTGAATTGTAGACACAGGACAAGGGACCCAAAGAGACCCCAAGTCGACCCATGGCCCAAGAATTCGTCTAACTCAATCATTAAACTAAAGAATCAACAATATAAACTCAGCGGAAGTCTTACTCAACATAACATCAGAATAAGCATCCGAAGCTGAATACATACATAAGTCTAAAAAGCCTCTAATCAGGATGAGTTGATGGGACAAGATCCGAACTAACTCAACAAATTGAACACTGAAATACATTAGGAAAAGATAGATAGCTTGATCCTCATAAGATGAGGACTCACCAATAAGCTGATGTTAACTCTGATAAGCTTCCTAAGAGCGGGGGCTGAACCTGAGAGCCGGGTCATGTATCATGAAATGATACAACATAGAAAGTATGAAGTCAGTACGCAGAAATGTACCGAGTATGAAAGGTAAGTAAAACCGCTTAAGTAAAGTAAATCATTTAAAGCATTTCATAACATATCATAAGCTTTCAAATTTGAGAGGAGGCATAACATGCATTCTTTCTAAAATTATAATCTTTTCATAACATGACAATAGATAGCTTCACAACATCATAACTGACTCGAATGACTCAAAGTTGAATTATGACATTTATAAGAAAAGCTGAAAAATGAGTCAAACCTTGCTTTTAGAACATGAATTTATAAAATAACAACAATGAGTAATGGATATGAAAATCTGAATCATATAGACAATGGGAGACTCGTCACTTAACCAACATACCACGATAGAGCTTACGTGGTCCGACTATCATACTCAAGTGGGCAGAGCCATCCAAAACCTTGTCAGGGCTAAGGACGCTACCATAATATCGATATCAAGATCATTGGCCATTCAGGCCGGGGATAGCTCACAATGGAGGTCCCAATAATATAATAGTATCAACCTATGTTGGTGCGTAGTTTTGTGGCATAAACTGATCGACCCTTAACTAGCTCGGTGCTAGACTCTTCTCCCAAAACATGTAATGATATACATTATGTATAATGAAGCTCAACATCGTCTATTGATGAAGCTCGAGGTGAAATCATGCATAAACTCAACATCGTATGAAAACAAAGCTCAACATTGTCTATTGACAGAGCTCAATAATGAAATCATGCATAGACTCGACATAATATGAAAACGAAGCTCAATAATATATGTATCTCAATTGTGACTTCATGCATATGAGAAGCTTTATTTAGAAACATACCACAAGCTCAAAGATAAGTGAGAGCCTTTGCTCCAAAAATCATGTGGTAAGCTTACTTTAGAGATGCTACATGATTATACTCGAGATAAGGGATTTGCCCAAAACTTTATCATGCTTGGATCTACTCAATTTTTTTTGAAAAAAATATTATAATCATGGGTAGCTTTAGAAACATATTTTTCATCATCAAATCTCA
>JACEIK010004120.1:24715-45392 GCA_018107945.1 Datura stramonium | reverse complement strand
ATATATTGGTAAAAGTTGAGTATTCAACTTTTTGTCGCATCAAGAGATACCGATGAATAAATATTGCTTGGTTAAAGTCAATATTGAAAACGCAAAGGGATACTTCCTTTCTTGACATCAATAAGAATTTCTCATAAAAGCAAATATAAGAGAAAGAAAATATTGAGGCAGAAACTTCTGTTGGGTTTTGGTAGCATGTGAAGTAGTTGATAAGGTATTATAACGATGTGAAAATTGAGATTTTGTCACAATACGTGAGAATTAGGATTTTGTCACATAATGGATTATTTAGAGGAATAGATATAAGCTAGACGTGTAAGAATTTTATTTATGAGAATTAGATGTTGTCATTTATGAACTATCCTAAGTATAACACCGGATGCGTGTTTTGAGGAAATGAGTTCTTTTAGCCTCTTATAAAATGAACAAAGGAAAATAGACTTTTAAGATTTCTTATGTATAAAAATGAAGATCACTTGTTGAAAAATCATCTAACTAAAAAAACTGTAAGTGGCCTAAAAAGTTAATTAACTCTTCTTAAAATTTCTAGTGCATTTTTATTGCTAACAAATAGTGGAGACATTTTAAAGATAAAGATTGATATAGTGGGAGTTTAGTGCATCAAATTGTTCTTTCTAAGGTTGATATGTACAAGTTAAAATTTTTTATACACCCGGTGAAAACACACGTAAAGGAAGTTCAAGTTAAATATTTAAAAATATTAAAAGTTTTCATCCATTATACATTAACAGAAGTTACATGATAGATCCAAATGCCAAGTTAATCGTATACATAGAGATACACTGAAAAAAATCTCCTGATTAAGATTGTTCATTATTTTTAATACTCTCCCTGTCCCAATTTATATGACACACTTTTTCTTTTAGTCAGTTCCAAAAAGAATGACACATTTCTATATTTAGTAAGAATTTAATATTAAAATATTTATTTCACTTTAGTGAGATGATTTATAGTTATATAAACATCTATGGCTTATTTTATAGCACAAGTTTCAAAAGTCTACCCATATTTCTTAAATTTCGTGTCCATTCTAAAGTACATCACATAAATTGGGACCGAGAGAGTATTAGATTGACTCTTTTTTTTTTGTTGATAATTTTAGCAAAAAAACCCATTAAAAGGCATGGATATGTATATGATAGATTCAAGTGATAATGCGCACTTATACTAAATAGAAAAAAATTATAGAAAACATATAACCTGCAAGTCCACCCATCCAATAAGACGAAAGTCGATTTTAGTTATTTAATGGTGCTGAGTGAATAAAAGTTACTCCAGATATAATTGGCTAATCTTTACCAAGAGCTTACATAGACAGAAAGGTTTGACACCTTGATATCGGCTCTTTGCAGACACTCACAGTATATAACCTTACAAAGTACAAAACATAGTTTATTCTTGAAAATATTTTTGAATTCAACAAATGAAGAAACAAAAAAACACATATATTATATTCAATAAACTTGAAAAATAAATAAATAATGCAATAATGGAAGAACTCAAGAGTTAAATTATTTGTTGAAGAGATAGAAGGCTAACCACTTTTGGAGAAAAATTATTCAAAGGAATTGATGTGCTTGGTTTCACACGGTTGTAAGCTGTTGTTCTACGCCATCGAAGTTCTCTTCAAAGGAATTGATAAGATATAATAGACTTTTGAATTTTGTTCTCCTAATTTTCTGCAAGTCTCTTAATAAAATTTAAGAGAGAATACTTTAATTAGTCTTCCAACCTTTCTTTTGATACATCATCTTTAGCAAAAGATGGGGAAAAATATAAAGAAGAAGAGACAGTACATTATAGCGCATGCATGATAGTCCATAGTACATTGCGGAAAGGGTTTATAGATACAGTTAATTTTCATAGCAAAATTATAAGATGAAGTCGTGTTCTGTTTCCTTTTGATGATTTTGCCAAATCAGTCTTCTAGCATAAGCTTCTTCTTCATTGATGGTTGCCACTACTTTAGGAAGTGGACGCTTTACCACAAATTTTGAAGGAGCAACTTCTGTTGCAATAAGAGCACAATAATTTTTGATGAAAGAGAATACCTATTACGAACGGTTGGGTTGGAGGGGAAAGGTTGCGTATATTGGGGTTATTAGGTTTTTAAGATGGGTATTTAAATTTTAAAACAGGCTAAAATCTGACAAAAAAGATAAAAAAGAAATGCTGATATTAGAGAGCGCCACATCACCGACCTCATGTTCCTCTTTTATATAGATATATGGATATTTAGATTAGAGTTTATTCCTCCCATTCTCTCATAGTTATGGAGACTCATAAATTTTGTTTTTATGACAAAGTAATTGAGATCCTATCACGAATTTGTTCGGTCCCACTATTCTCGTTCCTAAAACTGCCCCTCAGCAGCCTGATTTTTATTTCAACTGGAAGCCAATCCTAAATATTGCAGCCGGTACTATGCCCCGCAGGAATCGAATGTATTTTCTTTACAACTTAATTGTTATTGCTACGATGGAGATAGGGTCAGATGAATATTTGTTCCAATCATTGCAACAGACTTGTTTGTTTATATAGCTATAGATATGGTCATGTTTATTTAAACAATGTCGCCACAAGGGAGATGAAACCTTTGTGGTCCTCTGTTAATCGGGAAATACTAACAAGGAGGGTATATAGATTGGATCATCCCAAGTTGTTTTTGGGATTTGGCGATGGAAACTAAAAATTGCTTCAATTTTTTTGATGGTGCACGAGGAGCAAGAAAGGACAAAATTCTAACCCTAGGAGTAACCAACAACTCCTGGAGTTTAGTAAGTATAATGAATACTATAACTCATGTGATTTTACTATGGAATGTATTTTCCTCAATGAGGTTGTTTATTGGTATTCTTCGAAATCCTGTGTTGTGTACTTCAACTTTCGGGAGGAGAAGTTTGGATACATTTTACCACCAAATTCATATCATTTCAGAGGACTGAGTAGCCTGCAAGCTGCATTGTGCGGGAAATTGGTTATGTGTGGAAATTATATAGGCGCTGCAGGTCCAATGTTTCTCTTTGTATAAGACGAGGCTAACAAGGTTTTTGGTCCTCCTGTTTGGAACAAGACTATGGATGCCGCAGCTATGTTGCTTGGAGAAGAATGGATTAATGACAAGACAAAGGAAGTAGCATATATTTTAGGAACAGTAAGGGTAGAGAGTGCCCTTGTTTCTCTGCTTTCCTCCTCAAGGACTTGTTGCTTAAGATTTGTTAGCACTTTTGTTGAGCACAACAAGAGTCCTCTTATCCAGTTTAAATACGTTGTAGTTTTGTCGAGAACCTTATCCCTTTAATATCTTTACTAGTTTGAAATTTATGTTTAATTTATGGTCTAGTTTCTTAGCATTCTCATGTATTCAATTTCAAGGTCAATTCTAGACCAAAGTGATACAAAAGAGAAGTCTGTCTCCAAACAGATTTATCCATCACTAACGGGGGAACACATTGGTGAGAATACAATACTCATGGTCTAAAATATAAACCACTCAGAGTAAAAGCTTGTCCTTAATGAAGTTGTCTCAATCTCATAGATATTACATTTTAACCCATCCAGACGCTACTCATATCATCAAGCATAGAGTAGAAACAAGCACATTTTTTCTTCTTTTTTACTTTCTTGTGGACAAGATGAAAAAATAATAAGGTTTATAGTACAGATGTGTTACTCCAGAAATGATATTTACACAAAACATGCAGCTTAGCAATCTATCATGACCATATGATAGAAGGAAAATTCTAATATAATCTTAACATCTAATTCTCCCTAGAATTGATAACACAAATAAGCACTGAACTTCTTTCTAAGTGCAGTACTACAAATGCCTATTAGGTCCTTTTTTTTACTTGTTAGTTACTTTTGCTGCTTTTGTTAATTCTCTTTGCATCAATAAAAAATATTGGTTCTGCTCGTGTCTGTTTTCTCTGTCTCAGTTACTTTGAGTATTTTCGTTGTAGAATGGTGAAGCATTTAACTTTAAGCAAGAATTCGACAAACAATATTTTCAGATGAAAGGTATCATCAGTATTCTAGTTTAGGCTAGTCATTTGGACAAAAATTCTAGAAATCCTGAAGAAATTAAATGAGTGCAAAAGATAGTTTCGTCTTTCATTGTAAGGATGTTTGGTGAGGAAGAATGAGTTTTTGTTAGGGATATAAACATGTATTAAAGTTTAATGGAGATAAGACAATGGTGGTATGAATGACACATATGCGCAGTTTGTTCTCATGAGAAATATATTGTTCGTCATCCTGTCTGTATGTTACCAACAAGAATTGACGTTTTAAAAATTGAGCAACTAAGCAGGTCTAGAGTTAAGAAGAAATGTGTGTGGGAATCCTATCAATATGGTCTTAACAATTGTTACCTTCTTCATCTTCAAAAAATAAATGTGGTCTTAACTCTATTACTGTAATCCTTCATCCATGGTCTGCTTCTATGGGGAAGTTCATCCTCTCATTTTAGTTTTTTCAATTTCCGTGCCTAATGACCTTTTGTCAAAATGAAGCAATGAGACAGAGAAGAAGAATCCCTAACTGAGATGTTGGGAGAGACAAAGAAAGAGAAAAAACTTTTCTATTCATTATCTAAAAAAATCTTTTACAGTCAAAATGAAATCTGCTTTTCTAAAAGGGTCCATAGTCCCTTATATACAAGTGGTCAAACTAAAAATAATTACATGTACAATAGTGGGTGAAAATGCTCATGTGGGATCCACAACTTGATGCTGCAAAATTGATACATCAACAAACCCCGCCAAGTTGGAAAGGGACGTAACACCCAACTTGAACAAAATAGAGAGATGTACCAGGCCAGTAAGGGGCTTCGTGAAAATATCAGCCAGTTGCGAAGAAGTAGGAACATGGCGCAGATCAACCAAACTAACAACCACGTGCGAGCGAACAAAATGACAATCCACTTCAATATGCTTCGTCCGCTCATGAAAAACAGGATTCTTTGAAATATGAATCGCAGCTCGATCGTCACAGTATAGAGGAACAGGAGAAGAGACAGAAAGACCAAAATTAGCGAGAAGACGCAACACCCAGACTAATTCAGCCACAACCTTACTACAAGACCGGTACTCAGCTTCAATCGAGGACAAAGAGACAGTCGGCTTCTTCTTAGCCTTCCAGGTAATAAGAGAGTCCCCCAAGAGAACACAAAAACCAGTAACAGATCTGCGAGTGTCGGGGCATGCAACCCAATCACTATCACAGTAAGCAGAGAGAGAGAAGGTAGGAGAATTGGAGAAGAAAAGGCCAAAATCAGACGATCCCCGTAAATAATGGAGGAGATGCAAAGCAGCATCCATATGGCAATTCGTGGGACGCTGAAGATACTAACTTAAGTGTTGGACAACAAAAGACAAATCAGGCCTAGTGTGTGTTAAAAAATTAAGTTTGCCAACCAAACTCCAATAAGACTCAGGAAAAGGCAAGGGAATACCCACGTCAACACGTAACTTGGCGGACAGATCAAGGGGGCAAGCGACAGGGGTCACGTTAGTACAATTATGTTCCTGAAGTAGATCCCTAATGAACTTTCGTTGATTTAACAATAAACCAGTGGAAGAATAGGAGACCTCAATACCAAGAAAGTAATTAAGCACCCCAAAATCCTTAATTCGAAATTGAGAGTCCAAGAAGGATTTAAGAGCTGAAATCTCAGCTAAATCATCATCAGACAGGATGATATCATCCACATAAACAACAAGGAGAACAATAGAGGAGGAAGATATTTTAATAAACATCGAGTGATCATTAGGTGAATGAGAGTAGCCCCGAGAACAAAAAGCTTGAGAAAGTTTGGCATACCACTGTCAAGAGGCCTGCTTCAACCCATGCAGAGACTTCTGAAGGCGACAGACCAAGCATGAGAGCAATCAATAGACAGGCCAGGAGGAAGCTTCATATAAACCTCTTCTTCTAAGTCACCATGCAAAAACGCATTGTTGATGTCAAGATGAAATAAATACTAGCCCTTCTTAACGACCACAACAATCAAGCATTTAAAAGTAGAGAATTTAATGACTGGAGAAAAAGTCTCAGTGTAATCGACACCTTCAACCTGAGTATCACCCCGAACAACCAATATCACCTTATATCGTTCAATAGATTCATCAGCCTTGTATTTAATTTTATAAACCTATTTGCAACCAATGGGCTTCTTCCCAATAGGAAGAGGCACAATAGACCAAGTGTCGTTGGCTTGCAAAGCTTCAAATTCCTTTCGCATGGCCTCTTGCCAATCTGGAACACATGCTGCCTGTTGGTAAGAACGAGGCTCTAGGGCAACAATATTAACTAGGTGAGGAGTGCAAGCGGACGTCGAACCAGTGCCACAAAGAGAAGGAGGAAGGTCACACACAAATTGTTGAAGATGTGCAGGAGGTAAATGAGATCTCCCAGACCGACGGAGGGATGGAGCAGTGATTGTCCCCGGGACAGGAGACAAAGAAGGAGCTGGGGAAGAAGAAGAGACATCAGGAGGAAAAGTGACAGGAGAATCAGGAGGAAAAATAGGAGGAGTAGGAGAAGAACTAGTGGGAATGCAAGAAGAGGAAGCAAAAGGAAAACAAACTTCATGGAAAACCACATCCCGAGAAAATAAAGTGAGTTTGGTAGACAAATTATAGAGTTTGAAACCCTTCTTAGCCAAAGGATAGCCTATAAAATCACAAGCTTCAGCCCTCGGCTGAAATTTATCCCTGTGACATTTAGGAATAATAGAATAACAAAGGCATCCAAAACTCTTGAGATGTGAATAAGATGGAGGATGACCATACAACAACTCAAAAGGAGCTTTATTGTGGAGGAGCTTGGATGGAAATCTATTGATGAGGTACGTGGCGGTGAGCACACAATTCCTCCCAAAATTGAATGGGTAATTTGGACTGAAATAAGAGTGTTATGGACGTTTCTAACAAATATTGATGTTTGCGTTCAACCACACCATTTTGTTGTGGTGTGTGAGAACAAGAGGTTTGGTGTATAATGCCATGGTCAAGGAAAAACTGATTGGTTGTTGTACTAGACCCGAGTTCAAGAGCATTGTCACTTCGGACAGTCTTAACTGATGTTGTAAATTGCGTTCGGACCATGGAGATGGAAGCCTTAATTAGAGGAAAGGCATTGCTCTTGGAACCCATAAGATGAGTCCAAGTAGCTCTAGTAAAATCATCAACTATGGTTAAGAAATATTTGCACCCATTGTAAGTAGGAGTGTTATAAGGTCCCCAGGTATCCACACGAATAAGTTGAAAAGGATTGGTAGATTTAATGGAATTATCAGGAAAAGGAAGTTTAGATTGTTTAGCCAAAGGAAAAATATTGCAAATAAAAGGTTGTGTGGAAGAGAATTTACAAGGTATACCATCAATGTCTTTCATATGAACAAAAGGCAGGTGCCCCAATCTGTTATGCCACAAAATTTCAGATTTATTCAAAACACAATGATCAATACATCAATTATCGGAGACAGTATGAAGAACAGAAGGAAAAGTACATGTAGCATCAGAAAAATCAACACAAGTAGACCTATTATTTGTAGGACTAATTGAAATAGAAGAGAAAGGAAGATTACTGGCAGAAGGCACATGAGAAGATGCTTGCATAAGCTTATAGAGTCCATTTTCCAGCTTATGAATCACTAGTGGCCTCTTCATTGAAGGGGCCTGTATAATACAGGAAATCTTGGTAAACAAAACAATGGAATCTAGTTGAAGAATAAGTTTGGAAACAGAAATGAGATTGTAATGGAAACTAGGGATGTATAGAACATGACGGAGAGTAAAAGAAAGAAAATTAAGTGAACCAGTGCAAGTTACTTTGACTTTGTAACCATTAGGAAGACTCACTAAGTAAGGAATGGCTAAGGGTTGAATATCGAACAAGAGATCTTTATTAGAAGTCATATGGTCAGTGGCACCAGAATCTATAATTCAAATGCAATCATCGACCTTGCTAATCATGCAAGCACCATAAGACACAATCCCTACACAATCAGACAAAGGAATTATACCAGCAAAATTGGCAGAAGCCATTACGCTGGAATGAGGATCGAAAAGATGCTTTTGTTGGAGGAGAAGCATGGCCTGAGTAGACTGTTCAGTGCTAAGCCCAGCAAGAAGAGGTTCAAGATCAAGAGGAAGAGCCTGGGAATTATCAGAGGCAGAACCAGAATTTTGAATCTCAGCATTAGCAACAACTCTCTTATTCTTAGTGAACTTAAAATCAGATGGATAGCTATGGAGCCTATAACATTTCTCAATCAAATGCCCAGATCTCTTACAATATTTACAAAACATGGATGATTTATCCTGATCAAAGGTAACTTTAGGAGTATAAGACTTGGTAGGGTAAGCATTTAGACCAGGAAACCTTTTATTCAGATTAGCATGGAAATAGGCAGAATCATTATTGAAATGAGTAGGAAAGTTCACTTGTCTCTGTCTTTCATATTGAAGAAGAATGTTATATGAAGAATCAAGTGAAGGAAAAGGCTGCACCATAAGCAAATTACTTCTAACTCCAATGTAGGTCTCAGTTAATCCCATGAGAAATTGGTACACTTTTTTCTCCTCATCCTCCTTCTGCAGACTAGACTTAGTAGCACAAGTGCACGTGTTGGCGTGATTAGTGCACATAAAACTGAGCTCATCCCATAGTCTTTTGAGTTTATTCAAATAAGAAGCAATATCTAGAGATCCCTGACAGGTTGAGGCTAACTCCTTTCTGATTCCAAAAATTTTAGTTACACTGACAGATCTATATCTCTTGTTCAACTGAGTCCAGATGCTTTCAGCTGTGTCAGAGTACTGAACACTCTCAACAATTTCAGGAGAAAGAGAGTTAGTCAACCAGGATATAACCATATTGTTGCATCTGTCCCATTTCCCAATCTGAGGAGAATTCTCATCCGTCCTTGGGCAGGATCTATCGATGAACCCTAATTTGTTTCTAGCTGACAGAGAAACCATCACATTGTGCTTCCATCCTCCAAAACCAGTTCCCGAAAAAGGCACATTAACAAGAGAAATTCTGGGAACATTAGATGAAGATAAGTACATAGGGCTAGTATAATCAAGGGTGAAACTAGTAGTGTTAACAATGGTAATATTTTCATAGTAGTCACAATGAAATTACTGCCAACACTATCCCAAACCAAATGAGCAGAAGACGAATCTGAGAAGGAAACTACTCTTCGTGTCCGCGATCGAAAAAAAATCAATGAGCTGTCCACAAAATCATGATATAGTATAAGATCCACGAACAAGAGACTCAAGGAAATTATCTACTAAATCGCCAAAAAATGTGAGATCGACAAACTAGTGAACAACCATCGTCGAGGGAGGAATACCCTGTAGAATCTGATCGGGGTAACGTCACTAGGTAGTCAAACACACGGAGAACCAGAATCTCTTCTCTGATACCATGTCAAAATGATGCAATGAGACAGAGAAGAAGAATCCCTAACTGAGATGTTGGGAGAGACGAAGAAAGAGAAAAAGCTTTTCTATTCATTATCCAAAAAAATCTTTTACAGTCAAAATGAAATTTTCTTTTCTAAAAGGGTCCATAGTCCCTTATATACAAGTGATCAAACTAAAAATAATTACATGTATAATAGCGGGTGAAAATGCTCATGTGGGATCCACAACTTGATGCTGCAAAATTGATACATCAACACCTTTTTCCCTTTTTGTCTTTATAATGTTCTCTTGCTTGAGTTCCTCCAGTCTATCACAAGTCCTTTAACAGTTTTATTAAAGCGTATTTGTGGAGATTTTCTTTTTCATGCTTTAGGGACTTCCTGTTTAAATGATGTGATTGGAATCGTTCTCTAGCACTACGCTTCAAACTCATTATTCTTCTCCTGCTCAGGTTGTTTGCCGAGAGAATTGGCTCCTTGTAGCACCCAACAGATAAATAAAGCAAATTACTTCGGATGACTTAAAATCTTCTACTAATGACGATCAATGAGTAGAGGTTGCATCCAACAAAAAGCAATTACAATATGATTCTAAAGAAAAATATTTTGATCCAGATCCTTTCAAATTAACCTGCCAAACTCCTCCAACTGGGTATGATGATTGATATTATGTATAAAATTCTTCCCATTCCCAATCTGAGACGTCATTAAGATAGGTCCCAGAGCATTTGGCTTCTATCCCTCCTTAGGAAATTCAGCTACTGTGGCCTCTTCATCTATTCAAAACTAACTGGGGAACTCTTCTTCCAACCTTTCAGGGATGAATTCCATCACCATAACTCCAAGCTAAACCGGATGTGTTGCCGACTTGGCGTTACCAAAATCAAATCCAATAACGATTGGGTAATCCTTCATCACCTCATAATACCTGTCATAAAATACCCATAGTGGCGTCCTTTTCAGAAAACCACCCATACAATCAACACTCATACTTGGCAAAAATCAGCTTCCTCCAGAGGTCTTCCTCTACACCTGCAAATCTTCACAACCACTTTCCCATGGCTTATTTGAAGATGTGTACACCTAAGCCACCTTCTTAGATGGGGCTGTTTCCCTTTATCACCATACCAAATGATATCAAACATCCAGATTAATGTGATGAGTATTATGCATTTGTATCAACTACCAAGCATGAAAAATAGAAGCGGTAAGTAAGATCTAAAACTCACATTTTAGTTGTTCTATAACTTGAGTGAAAATTCATAGTTGCAATCAGCACATTCATGATATGATACTATGTAAGGAACGTATTAGATCGCTGAAACAAGAGACAGCAAGACATGATACTGCCTAAGGAACATATTAGATCACTGAAACAAGAGATAACAAGAAATACCACCGTTTGATTTTTCGATAGAAGATTTTCACATATTCCAGGGTAATTCCGAGGTTTCCACCCATGTTCTCCTTGCTACTGAAATCAAACTAATAAGATAGGTGTGTTGAGACACCACTACAAGTTGTATTACTAAGAGGTCATCACCGCAGCCAACAGGAAAGAGAAGACAACGAGATCAAACCACCAAAAGAATAATAAAAGAGTTCATTCCATCAGACGTTAACCTGAGAAGTCATTCCAATGACAACTAGTCGTCCATAGAGAGACAATGCATTCAAGCAGATATCGAACATCTCGCCGCCAACGGACTCATAGACAATATCACTACCTCTAGGGAATTCCTTTCTTAAAACCTGAGAGAGAAATATATGTCTATCAACTAATTACAAAAGTAGCTCTAATTTGAAAATAAAATATCAGATGCTCACCATAAAATCAGAACTGCAGCAAACATTTAAGAACTTGTTTAAAAAAGGAATGATAAGCAACATAAAAACATATTAGCTTTTATGAAATTAGAAATCCAAGCTAATACTGCACAGGGTACTCATGTCTTGCTGCTAAGATATCTACATGGTAAATTGGTAATGGTCAACTTGCATTCCCACCCACTACAATGTTCAAAATTCTATTTCATTAACTTAAACTTTATAAAGCTAAAAGGTATAACACTCGATTTCTACTAATTGATTTTATTTTTTGAACATGTTTAGGTCCCTTTAGGAAGAAACTTTACAGCAATTGAGAGTTCTGTATATAAAGCATAGTGTGACAGACACTCATCTCTACCAGTGAGTTCATGATTAGTGATAGTAGATGAGAGAAATCCAACTTCTCTGCACAAAATTTTCTACCAATGATGGCTGGTAGAGAATGTGTATTATGATGGCATTCCCTTTCAACAATGAGGTGAAAACATCTATTGATCAATCAATCGAGTAAGCCAAATCCCAGAAAAGTTGGGTTCGGCTATAGGAATCATCATATCCATTCCGCTCTATTCAGGTCCATTTCACTCAACTACGATATAATTTATTTTTTAAGGCAAATTAGTGATTGTCTAGAACACCTCCATTAAGAGTTTGACATTTATAAGAACTGCACTGAGGGGTTCCATGCTTTTCCACAAAAGAACTCCGAGGGATTCCATGTTTAATGCATTGAAATAACATTGGAATGACAAAACTAAAATTATGATATTTATGAAACCAGCATCGTGCAAGTTATAAGCACATATAGTCAGTGAGTTTGAGAAACTTAACAACTTTTATATCTTCCTCCTTACAGTAGATGACTCGATCAACTCCCAAATCCTTAATAAGCTTGACATTTTCATTACCTCCACAAGTTGCAACTACTGTGTTTCCAGCTAATTTTGCAAGCTTTCATAGCAAACATTTCAGTATGTGTTAGTAATCTTACCAACATAACAATGCGAAGTAACAGTACAATGCAATATATATAGATACAAGAAGCAGGAAGAGATGATATGGCATGAACTCACCTTTACAGACACACTGAGGAGAATTTTGAAACGTGGAAAGGGAGAATATAAAATGAAAAGCAGCACAACAAATAGAAAAACTAATATGGTAGGTAAGAAGCATTCTGAAAATTAATATTTTTTGTAAGTTCCTTGTTTCATTTTTTAAGCTAAACACGCACAACTAGTTTCCTTTACCAAAGGGAAAGGCAGAAGCCCAAATAAAAGTTTCACAAAAACTCTTCATATTCACCACAATCTTTTTATAAGGTTGATATTTGCTTCAAATTATTAGATGGGATCAAAAAGATTTTATGATAGGTCTATAACCGCTAACTATTTTCCTTATTTCTCCCTCCGTTTAAGTTTACTTGTCCATGTTTGACTTAGCACGCCCCTTAAAAAGCAATAAATAAAGTGATAATTTTACTATATAATTCATAATTTACTATAATTCATCTCACTCACTGGAAATAATTAGTACTAAATAATATGGGTAAAATAGGTATAAATGGTAAATTATCTCCTGATTTTCTAAAATGGACAAGTAAAAGTGGATATCTATTCTTAGTATAATGGACAAGTAAAAGCGGACAGAGGGAGTACATGGTAAAGCGTACTTTTATTAACTTATAATGTAGTAGACAAGAGGTCTTAATCTAACTATTCTTGCTGGTTCTCTTTTTAAAGTTATACCCGCACTGCAAATTGCCAGTCCCTCCTGCAGCAACAGTCACAAGAACAACTTTTCCCTATTCCGTTTGAGCATCCTACAGATTCAATGGTAAATAATATAATTTAAAAAGCAGAATGAACTGAAACATGCATAAATCTGCCACAACTATTATAAAATAGTGAGCACAATGAATGTGACTATAGATGGTCTTTCACCTTAGGCAATAGAAACAGGGTAAAAGATTCTTCAAAGACTTATACAATGCTTAAACCAACCTTTTCCAAGGCAATTGATGCAGTGAGTGCAGAGCCTATCATTGCAAGTACTTCTGGATCTGGTTTTTCTACTGGAAGAATGTCTTTGGTAGGGACCTAAATATAGACGCCAAATTACAAAAAAACTCTCCAAGGACAATGAAAGATTAGACAACTCTAACCTGACAAGAATAAATGCTCAAAGCTGTAGTTACCATGATGAATTCAGCATAAGCTCCAACTTTCATGATGGCAGCAGGCATATCAATCTTTAAATTTCTAACAGCATCACCAATTGCAGCAATTATTCCAACAGCCTGCAGCACAAGAGGCTCAAATTTGAGACAAGCAAATTTAGGAACAAAATATACAAAATGAAGAGAGCATGGATGGACTCCAATTGAAGAAACTAAACTACGATCAAAGTAGAAAACTGGATTTCATGCAAAACTCCATAACACATTCAAAAACCAATTCAATCTTCCAGCATCACAACTAATACAATCTAATAAAACTGCAGTTAAAGATCACATGGTCAAAATGAAAGCCTAAGAAGGTAACAATAACATAACATGACAAAGGATTTACATTAACAACAGGAGCTTGTCACATACAAAGGAAGACTGAAGTACACACGGTTCGGTTTAGGTGCAACTAAAATTCAACAAAACACACCAAAGGCTAATTTTAGTCATCTTGCATTGAAGTTTACTGAACTCTTGCCAACACCAGGACGTGAGTATCAGAAATGGATGACGGAATAAAAGGAGAGAGATGCCATAGGTAAAGGAATTTTGCCTTTGATGCCTCATAGTTAATAAAACGGGCTTCAAGGAGCCAACCAATGGGAGGGGTGTTCATGTAGACTGGGAAGGATAATAAGAAGACTAAGAGAAAGTCTGTTTTCGGAAAGTGTACTTCTTTAAATATTCCTTTTCAATCAATTTAAACGAAAAGAGAAGATAAAACAATTTGAAGGTAATTGACACTTGAAACCATTACACCAGTCAATATTTTTAGCATAACCTTGAAGAGTTGATTTTTGTCAAAATTCTTTTGGGTCAGTGGAATATCAGAACATGTTGAATCACAACCAGAAATTTTGTAAAATAGAAAGAGAAAAAGAAAAATTATGCTGAAATAACTTCACTAAATGGATTGACTTGGATAGTTAAATCTGTTCTAACTGATTAGCGCACATCCCTACCCAAGTCCCATTATCAGCTTCCAGAAATCACCACCAGCTTGTTTTTTCTTTTCATTTTTATTTTTCAGATCAAGGAAAAGCACTACCAATTTGCAAAAAAAATTACTTCGAAAGAGCTAATGCAGTAGACCCTCATCCTTTGTGGTTCATTATGTTAGATTTTCTAGTCCAATTAAATAGGGCAAAAGATATAGAATCTCAAGTGAAAATATGCTTTAATAAAACACTGACCATGAAAGTAAGAGTTCATGAAACTAAATTAGTACAACTACAAGTTCACACACATTTTATGCTAACTGTTTGATTAAAACATTCACCAATATCTATGCCAGCTTGAAGGATAGTGTAAGAAACTGCCGCTTCTCTATTTTTTCCAAGTGCTAATAGTTGTAGGCTTGTAGCTTAGTAGCTGGGGATAGGGATTTTGTTCCTATCAATATGGATTCCAATTTATCATTTTTATGCATGAAATCTCAAAAATCATGCATTTTGATAGAAAATAATTAAAATAAAAGATCGCAACATATATGGTTTTCCCATGTTGCCCTTTCCAATCTCTCTCTCTCTACACACACACACACAATATGTAGTGAATGTATGTGTGAGTTTATGCTTTATCTTATAGAAAACTTTCAAATTTCACAAACAAACACAAGAAATTTAGAAAGTTTTTTTCGTGCCTCGAAGCCAAGATCTAGTGGAAGGCGGGAGGTGATGTCTTTGCCATTTCCACTGAAATACCGATCTGAGCTGAAGTTTACCTATTGTAAAATGCTTCTGTCAGTGTAGAACCTAACTTTTTCAGTTGAATAAGGGGTGCTTGCAAATTGCGATATGCTTATGTTAGTGAAGAACTTAACCATGTGTGTGCATCTGCAGGTGGAGGAACATGCATTTCCCCAAAAGGAGCTTAATAATCAACTAGTTACAAATATGTATCATCATAGAAAACAACAAGCTAAAAATAAAATTCTCTTTTGATTTATCGAGATGAATTTGTATTTTCCAGTTACAAAAGATACAAATACAACTTGCACAGACTGCACAAAGACAGGGAAGCACAAAGTCTAGTCAATTATTTAGTCTGATGTCAATAAAACTGAAATTGGTTATTGCCAAAATGAAAGAAGAAAACTCACATCACTAGAATTCACACCAGCATAGATGACTTTCAATAGAATGTGATCTAGTTTGAGTGGCAACCTCAATTCAGTGTGCACGACTCTGGTAGCACTACGAAAATTGTGACTCAACGTGTGAACGGCTTTGGAGAAAAGAATCAGAAGCAAAAAGTGATGAAATCATAAGAAATAACGAGGGAGAGCCTCAGCAGAATTAATAAAGTGACAAACAAAAGCCAAATAAAGGAAGGGGAAATCTTGCAACACTAGCAGCATTGGCAGTAACCAACTGCATGGGCCAAAGAGAGGTTGAGTGGAACAATGGTAATGGGTTTTGTTTTTTTCCATTTCTATTTATTTTCTCTTTTTGTTTTTTGTTCTCACTTTCCTGTGTAGGAGGAGATGTTTGTCGACCTGCACAGTGATAACATGTGTATTTGAAATTTCACACGTCCTCAACAAGAGAAAATAATCAATCATACATGATAGATTTTGATACTCTCACAAGTCTAATTGCTTTGTATTTGTGAACAATGTTGCTTTACAGTAAATTCCTCTCACAAGTGTAGTACCTTTCTTCGCATTACTTCTTCCTTATAAAAAGTAAGTAACCGACATTGCAAACTACCATAAGAAAAGACTTAAAAGCCCCTATTAGCAGCTAACTAATTAATTAATCCATATTGACAGTTGGCCACTTACAATAGCTGGCAACTAACTGAATTGGAAACTAACTCAACTAACTCAATAGCTGGCTAGTAACTAACTCAGATCTGATTACTCTCCCTCAAACTGGAGGGTGATAAACATCCAACACTCCAAGCTTGGACATGAGAAAATAATGCTGAGTAGAAGGCAGACCCTTGGTCATCAAATTTGCAAGTTGTAAACTAGTGGGGATACGAGCAGGCTGTAATAAACCTGAGGTGATCCTTTCCCTAACAAAGTGACAATCAATCTCAATATGTTTAGTTCTTTCATGGAAAATGAGATTTGCAGCAATTTGTAGGGCTGCTTTGTTATCACAAAACAGTGTCACGGGTAGTCTATAGATACTCCAAGTTCCTTCAGTAAGCCAGTGAACCAAATGACTTCAGCAGTTGCAGCAACCATACTTCTATACTCTGCCTCTTTTGAACTTCAACTAACAGTGTGTTGCTTCTTGGATTTTCAAGAAACCAATGAGTCTCCCCACTTTAATACATATCTAGTCACTGATCTCCTAGTGTTTGGGCAAGCTGCCCAATCTGAGTCACAATAGGTAGTAAGACTGTGCACAAGGCTAGTCTTGAACAACAGACCTAGTCCTGGACTCCCTTTCAACTATCTAACCACTCTAAAAGCTCTTTCCATGTGTGATTGTTTTGGGCTCTGCATAAACTGATTGAGCACCTGAACTGCAAAGCAAATATCTGTCCTGGTGATAGTAACATAAAACAACTTTCCAATGAGTTTTTGATAGCTCAGGATGTCTCTAGCTTAGTATCATTAACTTGTCCTTCCCCTACCTGTGTATCATACTCTATAGTAGTAAATTTCTGGTTCAGTCCCATAGGAGTTACAGCTCGCTTGCTTCCACTCAACCCTACCTCAGAAATGAGCTCCAATATATATTTTCTATGATTTAATAAGATTCCCTTCTGTGATCTAAGGACCTCAAGTCCTAAGAAATATCTTAGTTGCCCCAAGTCTTTAATCTTGAATGCCTTGTTCAAAGTATCTTTAGCATGCTGAATCAATGAGGTACTGCTTCCTGTGATGAGCAAATCATCAACACACACTAGTACCACAACCAGATCAGTCCCAAACCTCTTAATAAATAATGAAGAATCATAAGCAGTTTGAGAATATCCTCCTTCAAGCAATGCAGTGGTAAGTTTAATATTCCATTGCCTAGAAGCTTGCTTAAGTCCATACAATGACTTCTTCAATTTGCAGACTAACTGTTCCCCCTGTCTAGTAAAACCTTGAGGTAACTACATANCCTGTCTAGTAAAACCTTGAGGTAACTACATATATACATCCTCATAAAGATTCCTTTGTAAAAAAGCATTGTTGACATCCATTTGGAATAGATTCCAACCTTTAGAAGCTGTTATGCTGATTAATGTTCTCACAGTAACCATCTTTGCAATTGGTGAAAAAGTCTCATGATAATCCAATCCCTCTTACTGATTATACCCCTTTGCAATCTAGCCTTATATCTCTATACATCCCTATTTCCCTTATATTTGATTTTAAAAATCCATTTAGAGCCAATAGCATGTTGACCAGTGTGTAGAGGAACCAACTCCCATGTGTGATTGTCTTCCAGTGCTTGGATCTCAAGTTGCATTGCTTCAATCCATTTAGGATTAGCTGCAGCCTCCTTGAAGGTTTTAGGTTCCACTTCAGCTGAGAAGGCCTGTAGATAGGTCTGATATTCAGCTAACATACCATCATAGGACAATACATTCTCAATAGGATACAAGAATGAAGAAGCTACTGCTCTACTAGAAGAGGTGACATAGTCCTTAACCAGATAGGTGGATTACTATGTCTGGTAGATCTTCTGAGTTCTACACCCCTATCTGGTGATCAAGCAGGAAGTATGTTGGAATCTGAATCCTGACCAATTGAAACACTTTCCACTTCTGATTCAATTGTCCCAGTACTAGCATCAGTAGTATTATCTGTCACCGCTGGAGTTGTAGTCACTGGAATAATGGGATTAGATGGTATAGAGTCTATACCCTTTCTGTGTTTCTGAATAACCAATAAGAGTAGTCCTTCTAGCTCTAGCTTCAAATTTATCCCCCTTTGATAAAGTTGAAGCAAAACACAAACACCCAAAGACCCTCAAATGATCATAAGCTGTTGGTTTACTATATAATACTTCATAAGGGGTCTTGCCTTGTAACACTGGGGTAGGTAACTTATTGCTTAAATAGACTTCAGTTTTGACACAGTCGCCCGAGAATCTACTTGGAACCGAGCTTTGAATTTTCAAGGATCTAGCTACTGTAGGATGCGCCTATATTTTCTTTCCACCAGCCTATTCTGTTGAGGTGTGTATGGACAAGAGCTTTAGAATTAAAGAATTCCTTCCCATTGTCTGATCTCAAAACCTTAACAGAAGTCTGAAATTGATTCCACACTTTGAGTAAAAAATCTTTCAATACAACAAACACCTTGGTCTTATGTTGTAGTAAACATGCCCAAGTATATCTACTATGATCATCCACAATTGTAACAAAGTAGTGTTTTCTGTCGTAAGTAGGAACTTTGTAGGGTCCCAAACATCTATATGCAATAATTGGAAAATACAGCTAGTACTGGTAGTGCTAAGAGGAAATGGTATTCTAGTCTGTTTTTATAGTGGATAGACCTCACAAAATCTATGTGCATCCTTATTGCTTCTGATTGTGGGAATTAGATCAAGGGACTATATGGAAGGATGTACCAACCTCCTATGTGATAGTGCTCCATCTCCATCATGTGGCTGTTGAACTAATGACTCAGCAGTGCAACTTGTGACTGAATCATCTTCTAACAAATATAATCCACTGTTCTCCTTACCAATCCCCAACACCCTGCCAGTATACAGGTCTTGGAAAACACAAAATTTTGGATAAAAGGATACTGAACATGATAGATCTTTCGTCAATTTGGATACAGATAATAGATTAAATTTGAAGTATGGAACATAAAGAACATACTTCAATCTATGGCTTCTCAATATTAAAGTAGTTCCTGTGTTTGTGACTTCACTTTTTCCACCAGTGGGAAACTGTACCTTGTTATTCCCTTGTCTACTGATCCTTATAAGATCATCCAAATATCTTTGTGTAAATTAATATGGTGGGATGGTCCTGAATCGACTATCCAATTTTGAGAAAATACATTGGACAACAATGTGAGTATACCTGACATATGATCTTGTAAATCACCTGTAGTAGCTCATGTCCTTCTGCCCAATGAATTGTTGGTACTGCTCTTTAGGTACATATCTTCCTTGTGTTACTTCCAGATTATTCACTCTTGTCTCCACTGCACTGCTATTGGCATAAGTTATATAACTTGTTCCTGCACCTGTGTTTCCCATTTGTTCTTTCTTTTTACTCTTGAAATTTGGTGGATACCTAACCAACCTATAACAATCATCTTTCAAATGTCCCTTGTATCCTCAGTGCTCACATACTGTACCTATTGGTGTTTTCCTATAGTTGTTGTAGTTATTAGCATAAGTATGTGTCACGACCCGAACGGAGGCCCGGATCGTAACACGGGACAAGGGACCCTGAGAGACCCCAAGTCGACCCATGGCATAATCATACATCTAACTCAATCAATAAACTGAAGAATCAACAATATAAACTCAGCAGAATTTTAACTCAACATAACATCATAATAATCATCCGAAGTCGAATATATACATAAGTCTGAAAAGCCTCTAATCAAGATGAGTTGATGGGACAAGACCCCAACTATCTCAACAATACTGAAGCTGAAAATACACAAGGGAAAATAAAAGTCTAGCCCTCGAAGGATGAGGACTCACCAACCAAGCAGGTACTAACTCTGACAACTGACTACGAGCGGGGTTGAGCCCGGGAGCTGGGTCCTGTATCATGAAATGATACAACATAGAGTATATGGGTCAGTACGTGGAATGTACCGAGTATGCAAGGTAAGTAAAACCGCTTAAGTAAAGTAAATCATTCAAAGCATTTCATAACATATCATAAACTTTTAAATCTGAGAGGAGGGCTTGTGAAGCTAGTTTGTCGTGTTTAGAGGCTCGAAAGACCATAAACATGCAATTTCAATTATGTGAGACAACAATTGATAATTTCATACTTAAACCATTACAAACCGTAGTATCGCATGATTAGCCGGCTTTGACTCTAGTTGCTCCTTGAATGATTTCAGAGTATTTCGATGACCACCCCTAGACTTAATTAAACTTTATAAAACTTGTTGCCCCGCAAGTGTACACGGTCGTACAAGTAATATAGTGGCCCTTTTTAAGAGCCGGATGTCGAACCCACAGGGACTGGACCAATTCAGCTAATTATCAAGTTCAAGTGTGATATTA
>JACEIK010004119.1:122563-137887 GCA_018107945.1 Datura stramonium | reverse complement strand
CCCTCATTTCATGGAGGAAGAACCAATCAAGGAATGCAATATGGAACTCATCCCAACCAATAGGGCCTGTTCCAACTGTCCTACCATCCTTCCACTGTATGAACCAGGTATGCGCAACCCCTTTCAAATGGTAAGAGGCTAAGTCTGCGCACTCCTTCCATGTCACCCCTATGATTTGGGTGATTTTCTAAACCTTAGTAATAAACTTGTGGGGATCCTTGTCCACCTTCGATCCAAGAAAATCTGAAGGGTTCATCCTAAGAAAGTCCCTGAGTCTTTTTTTTTGCCGCATTCCCATTGGGGACATGCGCTACTGCCTATTGGTTGACTTGGGTGGTCAAAGCCTGAGCTAACATCTGAATGGCAGCCCTAAACTCTTCATAGGCCACCTACTCGGGTACATGATCGTCGTGGCCTGATGGGACCTACTGGTGCCTATCTCTATTGCCATTCTCATGGAAATTTCCATTTCCATTCCTTCATCCATTAACCCGGCGAGGAGGCATGATTCTGCAAATGCGTATAACACGAGTTAGAAGGATAAAGAGACATTTCATCGTACGGTATAGATCATGAAAGAAGGGAAGTTTTCTAAACATTTCATAGCCTCTTCGTCATAAGTGTGTCGCACTTCACGCCCATGCAAAAGACTACTTCACATGGGTTTCAGACACCCTAGGACACTTCAAAACCTAATACTCTGATACCATGTTTATCATGATCCGAACATAGGCCTGGATAGAGACACAGGATAAAGAACCCTGAGAGGCTCCAAGTCAACCCATGGCATGAACATGACATCTAAAGCTCAACATAATAATGCAGAGCTCTATCATATTTAATAGCAGATGTGTGGAAACCTTACAATATCAAATATCTGAATACATAACAACGATCTAAAATTAAAAACATACTATTTCTAATAAACCTCTATATACTGAGGAGTTGATAGTACAAGAACCCAACTAACTCACAAAAGATTAAAACTGAAAATACTGAATACAAGCTGATAAAAGGGGGCCCTCGAAGGATGAGGACTCACCAAATCCAACTGGGAGATGCTACTCTGAGGATCGGGCTAACGGAGAGACTAAACCTGAATATCCAAGCCTGTATCATGAAATGATACAACATAGAGTATGCGGTAAGTACGTGGAATGTACTGATTATTCAAGGTAAGTAAAACCGCTAACTAACAAAAAATCCAGAATCATGCATATCATAAAACATTTCATCATAAGATTCTGAGAGTAGGGCTTACATGTTATTATCTGAAAATATGATTTAAACATAACTAAATTTCATGACTAAATTGAATGACCCAAAGATGAAACTGATTAATCATAAGTAAAACTAAACATTGGGTCAAACCTGTTAAAAACATAATAACATGACTAATTAACATACATAACTGAAATCATGTAAAATGATGGGATACTCATCATATAATCGACATTACCATGATAGAGCTTACGTGGTCCCTACTATTACACTAAAGTGGGCAGAGCCGTCCAAAGCCTTGCCATGGCTAAGAGCTCTACCATGATATCTTTATCAAGATGAAGGCCCCTATGTGGTAGGGAATGCTCACAAGGTAGGTCCCAAATTATCTGATCATACCTCCGTTGGCATGTAGTTTTGAGGCATAGTGTTGACTGAACCCTTAGCCAACTCGGTGCTAGACAATACTCCCAAAAACATGCATATGCTCTGCATCATTTTTCAATGAAGTTGAACCATCGTCTAGTGACGAAGCTAAATCGTAATATTACATGCATAATCTGAAATCATAACATAAGGAGCCTTGGCTCAAACCATACCACAAGATCAAAAAAGTGGGACTCCAGACTCCAAAATCCATGTGGTTAGCTAATAAGATGAAATTGAGATAATCATGAAACATACTTAATCATATGGGACTATCCAAACTTAAACATACTTGAAATAGATATTGATAGTCAAAACATGAATATAGACATGGGTAATTCGAAATTATACTTTCATCACATACACCTCATCATGCATGAAAACATATATCATACTCTCAACTTTTAATGACCTTTCATAATTGAGCATCATAATTTTAAGACTTTGAAAATATGAATTTGTAATTGAAAATATTATAAACATGCCCATGAATCCTAATTCAACATTATAATATGAATAGATTATACCCATGATAGATACTTAGAAAATTCACAAGTTGGGTTAAAACCCCATACATTAATCAACTTAGGATTTCCATGAAATTGACAAGGAATTGGGCATAGGAGTGGATGAATACACCCATTCATAACCCTACATACCTGGGTACTTCTGATTTCTCAACCTTTTTGTATGCCTAAAGGAAATTGGAGAAGACTTGATGAATTTCTAAGCTTGACCACCCATACGAACTTCTAGGCTTGCATGCATGGAGAGGGATAGGCTTAGAATGAGCTAAACCCTCTTAAACACACTTATCTGAACTTAAAATAACGTAGTTTAGGTCTTAGGAACTTAGAAATTACGAAAAAGCCCTTACTCAATTCGCAGGAAAAAGCAGACTGCTAGTCCCTACGAGGGACTGGATGACTTGTCCCCCATGACCACGACTTGCGGCCTACTCCCGTTACCAATACTGGAAACTATGCCTCTACTAGTCAGCACAAGGAACACTATAACTTGTGGTGTTTCCAAAGACTCATAGTGACCAAGTCGTGATGAAAACCGCAAAAATTCACACCTTTATGCTGGCTCCTAACCATGACTCATTGCCCTAACCATGAGTCGTGGCTTGTCTTATGGTCAACCCCCAATCCATAAAATCTAACAATCTTTCCCTCCACTCTATGAGTCACCTAACGACTTGTGGTGTACCTCACGGGTCACTAGACGACTTGTCCTGTGACTTGGTGCGGAAAATCCTATTTTCTCCATTTCAACCATGGTCTGATCTTAGGGATTTTCGGGGTATTGCACTACTCATGATTTATTCCCAGCAAATCTAGGAGAAGAAGTGGAACGAGATCGTCAGCCAGTGTTCCATCCAGGACTAGGGTAGATCAAAGGGGTAGAGTGATAAGATCTAAGGGCCAGAAGAGCGTGTCAAAGAAGTGCACTTTTCTAGCTTACAGGAGGTGTGGTAAGAACGATCCAAGAGAGTGCTTTGTTGGCTCAGATGCTTGCATCGGGTGTGGGAAGCCTAGCCATAGACTTAGGAGTTTCCCATCAGCCAAACAGGTTGATGATAAAAGTTGTGCCAGAATTACCTATTCTGCAACTCTAGTCACTCGCCCATCTTAGCACGGTGCATACTCTAGTACCGATGGCAGACAGTGTCAAAATCAGTTCTATGCCCTTTCATCACAACAGGAACTGAGGTGAGAGATTTTATAGAGCTGAGGGAGGAGGATTCGAAGCACGACCTTTCCGACCATCTCTCTTGGCTGCAGCGCAATCCCTGTGTTTATGACTGAGTCGGCCATAACAAAAGCAAACATCTGAACCTGACAAGCACTCCCCTCGGTGATGCTTTCCGCAACACCCGCAATTTTGGTAGATAATCTCCCTCACCTAGGGTGTAATACCCCGAATATGCTTAAGAATAAACCCGAGATCTAAAAGTTGAAAACTACTGAAACTAGGAAAATATCATAGAACGAGCGACCTAACGACTCGTGGTATCAAACCACAGGCTGTTGTATGCAGTCATGGTGAGGGAAGTCTGGGTGGCAGTGGAGACGACGTACGACACAATGACTCGTTATTCGAGCTAAAGAGTCATTGTTAGTAGGCATTGGAGGAAGCTAGATTCAATAGATGGGATACAATGGGTCGTTCAACGACTCTTTGTGAGAAGAAATGACCCGTGGTTACCGGTCTTTGTTTTGATGTCAAGATTTCCACTGTATGTGACAGATAAAGACCACGACTCATTGGAAGCTACCATGAGTCATGGAGAGGCTCGTGGTAAGCAGGTTCAGTTTTTGGTGAAAGGGAAATCAACGGTCGATGTAACGATCCATTATTTAAGAGGAAGAGTCATCCTGTTTGTTCATTGTTCAGTTTCGGAGGAAAGTATCAGCAGTGCAAACGACGAGCAACACAGCTGGTCATTGTTCCTTCCAACGACCCTTTGGTTCCATTTGCTGGTCCAATCTGGACAGTTTTCAGGCCGGATTCATTAAGGGCATTTTTTAATTTTCTATGCTATGAGACCCTAAACTACATCATTTTAACTGATGAAAGGTGGGTTTTCAGGGGAATAATTTATTCTAAGTCCCCATTCATGAATGCAAGAGTATAGAGAAGTGATCATAGGGGGATTCCAGGCTTTTCTCTTAAAATCCTTCCAATTCATTCTTGGGCATTCAATGGAGATTAAGAATCAGTTTTTTTCAAATATGTAAGGCTATCAATGGGTGTTTCCTTTCACACCCATGCAAATTCTGTACGATTTTATGAGAATCTTATAAAATATTTATGGGGTTTTGAATTAGATTTATATAAACATCTAAATTACTAATGGGCTTTGTGATTTTTGAATCTTGTCATATTCTAAGGGTTTTTATCAACTTATACGATTTAAATTACTTATTAATATTACCGATTTTGTTTTCTGTGGAATTTATCCTAATAATGCTTGACCCATAATGAATCAATTTATGATATATTTTTCCAATAATGAAATTTTCAGGCCCAACATGAATTATGATTTAAATTATGTATTTTATCATTTACCCATCACGATTTTATGAATTTCAAGCTATATGCATGATTACAAGTATGTATGAACTTTATGATTCATGAATTATGTTTTGGCGGACTCACGGGCCTTATGTCATGGGTAGTTCATATATGTACAAGAATGTTTATGATTATCATGATTTAACTAGCCCATGAATTCACGTATGTTATACTATGAGCACTATATATGTTTTGGGAGTAGTATCGAACACCGAGCAGGTTCGAAGCTCAGGTTAAGCCCCAGATCTCATAAATTATGTGCCACCATAGGTATGTTGGGACCTCCTTCGTTACAGTCCCCGGCCTAAATGGCCCTTTTCATGGTGATATCATGCAATTTCATGGTTCTACCCTTGCCAAGGCATGAACGGCCTCCCGACTAGGTTTACAGGTCGGACTTCATGTGTGCACATATGGGATATGTTGGTTAAGAGAATCTCCCACTGTTCCTCATGATTTATACTTATTTATGATTATGTATTTTGGCTCAAGTCATGTTAAGTAAATATTTTATGTTATGATTATGATTATGTTTGTATTACGAATGTTTGAAAACCTTGAGCCTTATGTTATGTTATGATGTTTATGTATGAGCATGATGTCCTACTCTTATGATCATTTGTGAGTATTTAAAGATTTTAAATGTCCATTTTACTTACCTTGCATACTTGGTACATTCCACATACTAACCGCATACTCCGAGCTTGGGCTCGTAGCCTCTTCGCCATAAGTGTGGCATGCTTCACACTCATGAAAAAGACTCTACTTAACGCGACTTTCAGACACCCTAGGACACTTCAAATCTATGTCTATGATACCAAGTTTGTCATGACTCGAGAGTAGACCCGAATCGTAAACATAGGACAAGGAACCCCTAGAGGCCCCAAGTCGACCCATGGCATAAGAATAGCTAACTTCATTCACATTATGCGGAAGACTAACCATAAAAACATAGTGGAAACGTAAACGTTACATAGCATATCATGACATATGAAGTCACTAGGCATACATAGGCTAAGTACTACAAACTGTCTGAAAGCCTCTACTACATATGATGGGTTGATGGGACAACACCCCCAACTAACCCGACAAGTACTGAAACATAAAGTAGCATAACTGTCTGTCAAACGGCCCTCGGAGCATGAGGACTCGTCAATAAGCTGAAAGTACACTCTGAAGGGAGTCTAGATATGAGGATGAGCTTCAAAGACAAAAGTTGTATCATTAGATGATACAACATAGAAAGTATGGGGTCAGTACATGGAATGCACCGGGTATGCAAGGTAAGTAAAACGGACATTTAAAATATATAAAAGCTCATAAATTATCATAAGAGTAGGACAACATGCTTGTAACATATGTATAGTTATATAACATAAGGCTCAAGGTTTTCAAATCTTTCATAACACAATTGTAATCATAGTCATAAGGGAAATGCTTTATTGAACATGACTTGAGCCAATATACATAATCATAAACATGCATAAATCATGAGGAATAGTTGGAGAATTATCTTAACCGACATATCTCATATGAGCACATATGGAGCCCGACTTGTAAAACTAGTGGGGAGGCTGTTCGTACCTTGCAAAGGGTAGAACCATGAAGGGAGTGATCACATGAAAAGGTCCAATTGGGCCGGGGATAATCACAAGGGAGGTCCCAAGATACCTACGGTGGCATGTATTTTATGAGATCCGGGGCAGAACCTAGGCCCCGAACCTACTCATTGTTCGATACTACTTAAAAAACATATATAGTGCTCATAGCATAACATGCATGAGTTCATGGGCTAGTTTAATCATGATATGATAAACATGCTTGTAAATACGTGAACTAGCCACAAATCAAGGTCTGTTAATCGGCCAAAACATGATTTACAAATTATAGGTTTCATACATACTTGTGGATCATACATATAACTTGTATATCCTCAAATCATGATGGGTAATTATATAAATTCATATTTCAAATCATAATTAATTCTAGGTTTGTAATTGTCAAGGATTAAAGAGTAGATCATAAATTGATTCATCATAGATCATGCATAATTAGGCTTAATTTGGTAGAAACCGAAATCAATAATTGATGTAAGTAGAACAATTTTAAAACCTGATCAAATCTATAAAAATATTATGTAAATCATAAATCATAAAGACACATTAGCAAATCATTAGATTTTCACATAAATTGAATTAAAACACCATAGGATTTTTGATAGATCTTCATGAATTAAAAGATAATCAATCTGGGTTTGGACAGAAACACCCATTTGTAACCTTACATTCCTGGGTAAGATGAAAATCTTAAGTCCTTGAATTCCCAAGAAGGAATTGGTAAGGAAAATCTTGGAAAGTAGCTTAATCTCTCAAAATTTCTCTTGATTTGCATGCATGGTGAATGATCTATGAAATAGGGACTTAACCTATTTTAAAAGGCTCAGAATAATACATGAAACACGTAGTTTAGGGTCTTATAGCATGGAAAAGTCGAAAATGCCCTTAATGACTCGTGGTATGGCCTGTCAAATGAATTTCCTAGGCCTTATTTCCGAAATCCAAACCACAGCTAGATAGGATGACTCGTCCTTTGGTCCAACGGGTCGTCGATTTGATCGTTGCTTGCCCCTTTGACATTTTTGAACTCTCTCACAATGGGTCTCACAATGACTCATTGTGTCCTCCAATGGGTTGTTGTATTTATTTTTTAAGTTAATTGGGAAATTGACGATGCAGAAAATGACTGCTGATAGTGAGTCGTTATTTCTCATGAGGGGTCGTTGGGTGACCCGTTATCTCCCCACATGCTAAGGTCCACACCTCACCACGGCTACAAACGACGGCTCGTTGTTACCTACAACTAGTCGTCACATAGGTAATTGCTTCCATTGTCACCCAGGACTCCTGAACCCATGACTGGTAACAATGGCTCGTGGTTCCCAACCACGAGTCATTACACCTCTTTTTCTGTGATAGTTTTATCAGTTTTTAGCAGTTTTCAATTTTTAACTCCCGGATTTGAAATTAGGATTTTTAGGGTATAACACATTATTTTCATAGAAGATATCCTTGTATATTCTGAGATTGAGGAGGAACATACTGCTCATTTGAGGATTGTGTTGCAGACTCTTAAGGACCATCAACTATTTGCTAGGTTTAGCAAGTATGAGTTTTAGCCGAAATCAGTTGCATTTCTTGGCCATGTAGTGTCTAGTGAGGGGGTTCAGGTAGACTCTCAGATGATTGAGGAGGTGAAGTACTAGCCTAAACTTATCCAACTGACATTAGGAGTTTTCCATCTTTAGCTGGTTACTAGTAGAGGTTCGTTGAAGGATTTTCATCCATTGTTGCACCTTTGACTATGTTGACCTAGAGAAAGATTATATTTTGGTGGTCCGGTGCTTGTGAGAGGAGCTTTCAGGTGTAAAAGGATTGACTCATTTCTTCTCTAATCTTGACCCTTCTTGATGGAACTAAAGGCTTTGTGGTGTATTTTGATTCCTATAGGATTGTCCTTGGATGTGTTTTGATGCAATACAGGAAGGTCATTACTTGCCCCAATACAGATTAAGGCTCATGAGAAGAATTATCCGACACACGACCTTAAGTTAGCAGTAGTAGAATTTGCCTTGAAGATTTGGGGGAACTATTTGTATGGGATGCATGACGATATGTTCACATACCACAAGAGTCCCCAGTATATGTTCACTTAGAAGGACTTGAATTTGCAGCAAAGGAGATGGCTTGAGCTTCTCAAAGAATATGATATAAGTGTACTTTATCTACTGGGCAAGGCCAACATAGTGGCGGATGCTCTTAGTAGGTTGTCCATGGAGAGTGTATCTTATATTGAGGATGGGAGGAAAGAATTGGTGAAAGATGTCCATAGGCTTGCATGCTTAGGGGTTAGCCTTACGAATTCAGAGAATGGTAGTGTTATGGTACAAAATGAGTAGAGTCTTCATTGGTTTTGGAAGTAAAGGGAAGGCAAGATGAGGATCCTATCTTGGTAAAGTTGAAGGAAGAAATTAGAAGTCAGAAAATGGCTCATAGATGTTGATACTCTATTCGTCTATGTATAACAAAGATTACCATGACCTATGAGAAGTCTATTGGTGGAGTGGCATGAAGAAGGAGGTTGCAAAATTTGTGGCTAAGTTTCTAAATTTCCAACAGGTGAAGGTTGAGTATCAGAGGCCGGGAGGTATACTATAGGATATCAATATTCTACTTGGAAGGGGAAAGAGATAAATATGGACTTCACTACAAGTTTGCCTCGTATGCGCCGACAACATGATTCTATATGGGTTATTGTAGACCAGATGACTAAGTCAACATATTTCCTACAAGTTAAGACTATATATTCATCTGAGGATTATGGTAGACTTTACATTTAGGAGTTAGTCAAGTTGCATGGGGTTCCTTTGTCCATTATTTCTAATAGGGGTAAATAACCATGAATTCGTAGTTACCATACCGAGTTTGGAAAGCTGTTTTCGGTATGTCACACTCTCCGACTCTTAGGTGATAATACCCCAACCAGAGATATATCTTGAAGAAACAACTAGCTCCCTGAAGCTTATCGAACAAGTCATCAATCCTGGGTAGGGGATACTTGTTCTTGACTGTAACCTTGTTCAACTGATAATAATTGATGCACATTCTGAGGGTACTGTCTTTCTTTCACATGAATAATACTGGAGCACCCCAGGGAGAGATGTTGGGTCTGATGAATCCCTTATCAAGGAGGTCATTTAGCTGCTTCAACTCCTTAAGCTATGCTGGAGACATTCTGTAAGGAGGGATAGAGATGGGCTGGGTGGCGGGGAGAAGGTCTATGCGGAAGTCTATTGCCCGCTCAAGAGGGACTTTGGGAAGATCTTTGGGAACACATCAGGGAACTCACTGAAAACTGGAACTGACTGAATAGTTGGGCTCTCGGAGCTGGAATCTTTGACCCGAACTAGAACCGGAGTGTAACCAATACATACCAAGAATGAGGTATAACCAGAGTTTAACCAATCAATGCCAAGAATGAGGTATAACCGGAGTGTAACCAATCCATGCCAAGAATGAGGTCAAAGTCAACCATGTCTAACTCTACGAGATCAACTGGAATGACCTTATTGAAGACTGAGACTGGGTAGTTTTTATACACCCAGCTGGCTCTAACTGACTCGCCAATTGGGGTAGAGACTGAGAATGGTTCAGAGAGAACTTTTGGACTGATATCGAATTGAACAGCTATATAGGGTGTCACGAAAGAAAGTATGGCTCTGGGATCTAGTAGGGCATACACATCTAGATGAAAAAGGCGTAACATACCCGTGACCACATCAGGTGAGCTCTGCTAATCTTGACGAGAGGACAAAGCACTAAAATGGTTTTAGCGCTGACCGCCATCCATACCTAAAGTGTTGGCCTACTGAGTTGGTCTGCCTGCTAGAGCTGCTGAAGCAGTGGATTGTGATCTCCCTCGTCTAGTTGATGAGCATTCTTTAAGTAGATGACCAAGCTGTCCAGAACCAAAACAACCCTCTCGACCCTGAAGTCCTGAACTCAGGTAGTTGCTGGAGACCCATTGTTGTTGATCGGAACCACCTGCTAGTTCACCTGATTGGTAACTGTGTGTGTGAGCAGCTGGATAGACGCCCTGTACTCTGCGGTGGACATTGAGTCGTCTTGAGGGGCTGCTGGAGTTGTTGGGGAAGGTCGGTGAGCGTTACCATCCCTTCTTCCATTACCATGTCGCAGAGGCATGATTTCACTGAAATGAAACAGAGCACAAGTTAGGAGAGCGTATTTGCAATTGAATTTCAACGCACGATAAAGAGTATGAACAAAAGGGAGTTTTCCTAATAACGTCTCGTAGCCTCCCCGTCATAAGTGTGGCGCACTTCACACCCATGAAGAGCACTCTACTCGACGATGAATGAGTTTGTAATTTACCAACTTATTAGACTTTTAAGGATGAGCTTTTTCCTTGATTTCAACTTATCTAGGAAGGTTTTATGCCTTTTTGTTTTGATTTTTCAGGTATTAGACTCAAACAAAGAAAGAAAAGAAAATTGAACAAAGAGAAAGTGTTGGAAATAGGAGACCTACGACACCGACAAAACGCATGGGAGATTCCGAGTGAACTGCCCTAAACCTGGAAGAGAACCACGGAACATAGTCTGGCACCTGGGAAATTTAGCTAGGGATGCAGAAGCCAAACTGGAAAATATGACATGATCGACAAAGCAACTGTGCCTCACAGATGGGCACTTGCTTACGCAAGTGACTCCATACTGAGAAGGGCAAAGGTGTCCAAATCTGACACAAGAAGTATTTGAAAGCTTCTGAGAGAAAATTGGGAATCCATGTAGCATAAAGAAGATCAGACTTTCCCTATTTCGTATATAACTTTATTTTAGAAGAAGAGAGTACTTTTTGATGAGTTAATTTTTGTAGAGAAAATTGTAGAGAGAAATAAGAGATAGCCTTCTTCTTCTTCTTCTTCTATATTTTATTGTAAGGTTCTCCATTGAAGTACACAATTGAAGCTCAAAGTTACTATTCAATTATGAATGTCAATGGATCTCTTGTTGATTTAATTCTCTTGTTTACATTAATGAGTAGCTAATTTGATTACTAAAGATGTGTGCTTGATGTGGGTTTAGATTTTATTGGGCGTTATTAATTTACTCTTAGAATTACTTATTATGCATGAATCAAATGCTTTCTCTAAGTTTTAATGCAAAAATTTATGGTTGCAAACATAGATTGTATTTACTTATCTTGCTTTTGCTTGAAAAAGGTAAGTAGGATATGGATGAAAAAGAATTAGTGGGGATTTGATTGTTGCAAAAGTGGGGTTGGGCTAGAAATAGCCGAAACCCATTTTTATCACTCAATTTAAGGATTAAGGCTAGAAATAGCTTAATTCTTTCCCAAGCCAATATGGATAATGTGTTAATTGAGCTTGGTGTTTGAATGAACCCAAGTAGAATATGCTCAAGTGGTTGAAAGACATTGAGTATAGACTTTTCCATGGATATTCATGTTAGTAGAGTATTCATGAGACTTGTTGATTAACCCCAATCCTATCGATTCCCTTTCAATAGCACATCTCTAGTACTTTCTCTCATTGTTTCTTCAACTTGCATTACGTCATTTTGATACTGAGTAGAATCGAGTAGTGTGCTCATTTTCCCCCAACATTTATTTTATGTATTGTGATAAAATTATCGTGCCACACTTTGGGAGGCATGACTGGCACCTAGTGCCATGCTGGAATCTAACTGACCTGGCCGGCTTCTGTAGGTCTAATGCCTACCAACAACTCAATTCAAGAAAACAACGAGCTATATCTCAGCTGGAAACACAATCTCCGACCGACAAGGTTGTATAGCAACCTATAAATGAAAATAGCTAACCAAAAACAGGAAATAAAAAGGATCCTATGCTGGCCAACAAGACCACCATGTTGTCTAATTATAACAGAAATGAGAACAAGCTACTATGTTAGGCCCTACACGGGCAACACATAAAACATAGCTAATTTTGGCCTACAAGACCAACAACAACCAACTAACTAACGACTGTAGTCTACAAGCCTCTAGGAATAGAAACAATGGTCGAGACAGGGCCCCGACCTACCCAAATACTATACAAATAAAAGATGGTAATCTTCTATAACCTGGCAAATCCGAAGGGAAGGAGCTGACCAATGTACTGACTCTAAATGGCTCCCTGGAGATCTTACAATATGTCCGTCTAAGCCTGCAAGAAAGTAATGCAGCACCCCATAGTTGGGCGTCAGTATAATATGTACCGAATATCTAAGGCAGTAATAAAAAGTTGAACATAAATTGTTAAAGACTGAAAGTAAGTAGGATAAAGGGGCAGAAAGTTTAACCTTTAAACTTGCTTATTTATAACCTGTGTCTAGTAAACCACTGCACGTACATGAGCTAAGACTTTATAAGTACACATTCATAAACTATAACTAGCAGGCAAGAGTGCACACAAGAACCTAACCTGGCTACCATAAGCCTGGAAGGTACAAGAAACATAGAAATAACCTACCAGGACCACCAGAAGCCCTGGAAAGTACACTTCAATCTATATACCCCTATCCAAGTTCCTATGACTCTACTAGTGCTATACCCGACCTACCTATCCCCTGGGTCTACAACTGAACCCTCTTGTCTCTTGATCTATAGATGTGTCTGAGTCCGAGGGACCCCTAATAACTGCATCTTGGCCGCCAGGCTCGATGAGGGTGTGGTGCCGATATGACCTAAACATGGTAGTCCAGCCATTGAATGGACTGTTATATTGCCCTTGGGCCTCTGCATCGTCCCTTGGGATGGCATAACACAATTAGGACAAAATTCAAAAGTATTCTGGAAGAAAATACTACTTTGAATATATATAGCTCGAACTTTGACTTATCGAAAAACGGCCGAAAACTCGCTATTTCTTGGAATCCCAGAAGGGAGAAATACTCACTTTAGGGATAGGAGTATATTGACACTAATTTGGAGAAATTTCACTTACCATAGCTCGGTAGGACGACAGTTCGCCAGCCGAATTTCACGAAACTAAATCTGTAGGAATGCTCCTTGCAGCTTAATACCTCACTACCTAAGATTATTTCTAGTTTAGACCGCGTATAATGGCGTAATTGGATAGAAATTTTTAACGAACCTTCGTTCCCTCTGTTCTCAGCTATTTTCTTTGTTCACTCCCTGAAAATTATGAAATTAAAATGATTAAAACCGAAGGGGGGGTTTATATACTTGGGACTGGACAAGGCCTCCGTGACACGCCGCCATCGCGGAGGCCCTTCCTCCGTGGCACGCTGCCATCGCGGAGGGGCTCTACCCCGGCTTCTCCCGTGGTGGTTCGATGCAATATTCGTCCGGTCTTCCCCCGGGCCTTTTCCTAGCATGTATGACATTCTAAAACTCTTAACCAACATGCGAATAGGCCATCTACATGTCAATAATTTACGGGGTTTAATATCGTCCCCCCTTAAGAACATTCGTCTTCGAATGTAAACTTCTACTTATAGGGGTCTCAACTTACTCAACTTACTTTTAGAAAAGTTTCGGCAGAGTTTCCCCTATAATATGGAATATCTCAAATACCTAAAATGCAAAAAAGTCCAATACAGGTACTCCACACAATATTATAGCATTCGTCATGTAAAAGACTAGAGTCGACTATCTCATTTATACATATAATATAAGGTATTTCATATGATAAAAATACTAACATACCTCTTGACTGACTAGGCTTAAAACAAGTGAGGATATCTGATTTTCATATCTTCCTCTGCTTCCCAAGTCATCTCTTCTCGGTTTCTATTACGCTACAGTACCTTGATGGAAGCAATATCTTTAGTTCTCAATCTATGAATCTGTCTGTCTAGTATGGCTACTAGAACCTCTTCATAGGCCAACTCTTCCATAACCTGGACATCCTGGATTAGGACAACTCTGGAGGGGTCTCCTATGTACTTTCTTAGCCTAGATACATGGAAAACTGGATGAGCGGACTCTAATTCTGGAGGCAAGTTTAACTCGTATGCCACTTGGCCTATTCTCCACCGAATCTGATAAGACCCAATGAATCTCGAACTGAGCTTACCTTTCTTGCCGAATCTCATCACCCCTTCCATTGGAGATACTTTCAAAAATACCCAGTCATTCACATTAAATTTCAGGTTTCTACGCCGCACATCAGCATACGATTTCTGGCAGCTCTGAGCAGTCAGTAGGCGTTCTCTGATAAGCTTTACCTTCTCCTCTGACTGATGAATAACATTTGTCCCAATCAGCGCTGACCTTCTACTTCAAACCAGCCAACTTGCGATCTGCATTTTCTCCCATACAATGCCTCAAAGGGCGCCATCTGGATAGATGAGTGGTAACTATTATTATAAGATAACTCAATCAGCGGTAAAAGCTCATCCCAGCCACCTCCAAAGTCTAACACACACGCCCGTAGCATATCCTCGAGCGTCTAAATAGTGCATTCCACTTGTCCATCTGTCTGAGGGTGGAATGCTGTGCTTAAATTAATCTGCGTCCCCAGACCTCTCTGAAACGACTGCCAAAATCTAGCTGTAAATTGTGCTCCTCTATCAAAGATAATAGATACTGGAACACCGTGTATCTGACTATTTCTCTAATATACAATTTAGCATAATCCTTGGCATAGAAAGTAGCCCTTATTGGAAGAAAATGGGATGATTTTGTCAGTCTGTCAACAATTACCCAAATTGAGTCATGTCTATGCCTGGTACGAGGTAATCCTACTACAAAGTCCATGTTTACTGCTTCGCACATCCAAAGAGGCACAACTATGTCTTGAGTCAATCCGCCTGGTTTCTAGTGTTCCGCTTTTACTTGCTGGCAGTTAGGACACTGGGCTACAAATTCTGTTATTTCCCTCTTCATGCCTTCTCCACCAGTAGATTTCTTTTATATGGTGGTACATGATCTCGGGCAAAATAACATGCCCGAGTGACGCTTGATAACTTAGTTTAGTCTTGTTTAGCTAAGTAACTGTATACATTTTCATGTGATTTTATATAAATGTGAAT
>JACEIK010004119.1:107121-120169 GCA_018107945.1 Datura stramonium | reverse complement strand
CTAAGTATGAACCAACACCAGAGACAGGTTAATGTAGTTCAACAAGCTCCTAGTTGGTGTGAAATTTGTGGTAATACTAGGCACAATGCGGAATCTTGTGGAGCCAACTCGGAATCAGTCAATTTTGTTGGTAATGTGCAAAGGAATCGAAATTTTGGGAACAACTCCAACAGAAATTGGCAGGGCCACCCGAATTTTTCTTGGGGTGGAAACCAAAAGTAGAATTATATGAAACCTCAACAACAACAGTACCACCCGACCCTACTTCTGAGACTTTTTCTCCATGCGTCAAGCTCTCTTTACTCATAAAAAATCCACGTGTACGCTTACGAACCATTAACATTTTATGGGGTGTAACAACAATGATGCTTAGTAGTTTAGGTTGACATACAAGTTTACTAGTGATCTATCCCCATTCTTGTGGATTTGAACTCGACTTATAAAGTTGAGTAAATTATATTGTGAACGACCTTGTACACTCTCTCTTAGCGAGAAGTGGATTTGGATGTTATTAATTTTGGTGTCGTTGTAGCGGAGTAGGCATTGATAGCCAAGAGTTGTTGTTAATTCAAACTATTTAAGAATATTTTGTAAATTTAAATTTGTTGTTGTTTTCGCTACTTGTTTATGTTGGATGTAATGAGCCCAAACTCACAAATAAGTTCTATGGACGGCCATATGGACCAAGACAATGATGAGACAATGTTGCCTAATATAGTGGGTGCCATTCACCTACTACCTATGGTAGCGAATGTTGTGTTTCATGTGACAAGAACTATGTTATACTTGCTATAAATAAAAGGACTCTTTGGAGGAAAATAAAGTGAAGACGCTATTAGACAACTTCACAACTTTGTTGAAATTTGCCAGCCCTTCAAAATCACGAAGCCAAGTGTCAATTCATTGCTTTTCCCATTATCATTGATAGGAGAAACCACTGTTTTGTTAGAGGAGCTTCCATCGAGATGTATTAATTCTTGGCAAGAGTTGATAGAGCATTTCTTGGACAGGTTCTTTCCTCTATTGAGGACTTGCAACTGAGGGATGAAATCACCAATTTTAGACATCTCCCGGCAGAACCCTTGCGTAGGTTTGACTCTTACTCAAAAAGAAAGTTGCAATGTGTCCAAACCATGGGTTTCCTGATGGAGTTCTTCTTCAAAGCTTATGCCGCTCACTTGACCAAATGAATAAGTCTATGGACCACAATCTCACCGGTATGTCCTTGATGGACCAAACATGTGGATTGGCCAAAGCTCTCTTATATCAAATGACCAAGACAAACCGAGCATGGCATACTAGGGAAACCTTGGTGTCCCTAAGTGGTGCTAGTCCTAGCTTTGTGACTACGGAGAGGAGGAAATGTGATGAATAAAGGGATGATACCTTGGCCAAAATGATGGCCCATCTTATGCTAATGACCAAGAATATGATGGAGGTTGGTGCCAAGAGTGTAAACGCAGTTGGAACCAAAGTCCACATACAATATGAAGAGGAGGCTTCACCTCCATAATATGATGAAGAATATCAATACATGGCTAGCCATGTAAGGGGTTCTTGTCATGGATATCAAGGTACAAACCAAGGCTCTTGTTGTCCTCGTGATGAGAATCAAGGTTGGTGAATTAGGAAAGTCAAGGATGGAAAGATAGGAATGAAAGATAGGGAAACATGTGAACAAAATCGTGAAGGGGAGTGATACCATAAAAGTTCAAATCCATATGTTCCACTTCATAAGGTTGAGGCATCCCAAATGCAACTCGGAGTGATTGATGTTGGTAATCAAAGATAGAAGATATGTTGACAAGAGTTTTGAAGAAGATTGAGTCCATAGATAGTGGGGTGAGGGAGCTTAAAGGGGAGGTTTCTATCCTCGACCAAATGGTGAGTTCTCATTAAGCTTCCATTAAGCATTTGGAAGCTCAAATGAACCACCTTTTATCCCAAATAAATCCCTGGATGAAGGGAAGTCTCCCCAGTGATACCATACCAAGTACAATGAAGGATGGCCATTGCATAGTGATTGCCACTATGAGTAGAAAAATTGTGGGCGATACGGCTATGAAGGCCAAACAAGATGTTGATCAAACAATAAATGATAGAGTGAAGGATTCAGTGACAAAAGCACCAAGTGGTGTTTATAAGGAAGAGGAACATGAAGAGGAAGGAGTGGTTGTGACTTCCAAATATGTTGATATTTAGGAAGAGGGAAAGGAGGCTGCAAATGCATAAGGCCAGGATCTTAGAATCCCTCCTCCATAGCCTCAATGGTTAGAGAAAAAAGAAAGAAGACAACCAGTTTCGAAAGTTCATTGATATGTTTCACAACTTGTTCATCAACAACCACTGGTTGATGCGTTGCTCCAAATGCCAGGATATGCAAAATTCATGAATGAGCTATTGAAGAAAAAGAAAATAGTGGATGCGGGCACAGTGGAGGTGTCACATAGTTTTGTGATGGCTAGCAACCTTTCTCTAAAAAGAGAGGATCCCAGAGCATTCACTGTCCCTTACACTATTGGGATATGTATATTCAATAAGGAGTTATGTGATCTCGAGGCTACCATCAATCTAATGCCGCTCATAATCTTCAAGAAGTTAGATTTGGGAAGTCCCAAGCCTACAACGATAAGGTATTTGATGGCGGATTGTTCGGCCAATCATCTCGTTGGCGTTCTTGAGGATGTCTTGGTCCGAGGGACAAGTTCATTCTAGAAACCGACTTTGTCGTGTTAGATTGTAACTTGGGTATTGAGGTTCCCATCTTTGGGTGACCAATGCTATCCATGGGAAAAGCACTTGTTGATGTGGAGCTAGGGGAATTGAAATTTAGAGTTGGTGGTAAAGAAGTCACTTTTAATGTATCTAAACCAACAACATCCCCTAATGAATGCAAAATGATTGCAGTTATTGATGATGATAAGGAGGAAAGGAGTGAGTGTGAAGATAAAGTTGATGGGGAGGATGATCCTCCATATGAATGATATTGGTGATGGATCTGTCAAGCCATGACATTAACTAAGGAGCTTTTTGGGAGGCAACCCAAGTGCTTTTAACTTCAATTATTTTTTGTGTTTGTGTTGTTTTTGGTGGTGTAGGATGATTTGGTGACAAAACATGTGAAAGAAAATAGGGGAAAGGAACGTGAGATCTGCGAAACGTAGGTGCTCATGCACAACTCGCAGCCCAGACGCAAGGGAGAACTAGATAGCTATGAGAAACTGAGGGGCTTCTGCACCTCACCTACGAAATGTAGGTGCCAACCTGCGATATGCAGTTCTGGTGCAGCCCTACGCTAGAATACCTGGCAACAAACTACAAAAAATAAGGTGACCTGTGAAACGCAGGTGTGCATCCGCTAAATGCAGTTCAAGCGCTGGCCAGAAGTATAAAATTGAGTGTGATGGGGCCAACTTGCATTTGGAATTACATTTTGTAGGTGACCCCATGCGGCCGCAGGTTTAGCGCAGGTGCAGGAATGTAATGCCATTTAACTCTTGACCGATTAGTTGACTAACCCGACCCATGGCCGACCCAAATCGGTTGAACTTCTCCTCACTTCCCAAAACCCACCTTTTTCACCTTTTTACCTTCCCCATGACCCCAACTACCAACCATTTCACCTTCCCCATTATTCCAATTAATTCCACCATTAAACCCACCTATCCACTCACTTTCCCTCCATCTATAAAAATCATCTTCCTTCACCATTTTTCCACCACCATTCTCTACTCTTTCACTCAACAAAAGCATTTCAACTCTTAGGCTAGCCATTGTGAGTAAGGATTTCAAGTTTTCCAATTCCATTCCTCTACTCTGTTATTTGGTATGTATTTCTTCTTAGTCTTAAGTTTTCATGATTGTGATGGTTGTAGCACCAATGAATTAATGCTAGTGTCTATCTTTTACTTAACGCATGTTCCCGATTATCATCATATGTTCTCGATCATCTTGCTATTATTGTTTATTGTGTGTATTGTCTGGGAAGTTCAAATTGCAAAATGTGGGTATTGTTGTTTATCTTGATAGATCTATATACATGGGTTTTATATTTTGAAATATTAGTTGGCGGTGAAGTCTAAGTAACCCATTTGCTTTAAATGCACAATTTTCTTACTGATAGATGGTTAACATCTTTCTTAAGGGAAAATCGCCATTTTTGTTCTTTTGCGCTACTTATAATTGCCAATATGATGTGTAGATAAATGAGATAGTTGTGTAATTGTTTTGCAATAATTTGTTAGGTTGGACACTCGACGTTTTCTGATGATAGATGAGGTAACTTCCATCTTAAGGGAAGGCATTGAGTGGTTCCAAATGTTTTTGTAGGGTATCTTGTGGGAAATCTTTTAGGGAGGTATGAGTACCCATTAGATAAAATAGGCTCATGCTTGTATAAGAAATTGGCCTACTTAGAGCTGTGGAAAAGAATGAGTCACTGCTTTGTTCTTGTGAGCCGCAGAGACTGGCCTGCGAAACGCAAGCTAAAGCGTAGGAGCTTGTTATACCCCGGGAACCAAAGGATCAGACCTGGGTGTCAAATGAAGAAAGATTGGAAATTCACACCAGGTCATAGGATTGTTCGTGAAGTGGCTCGTCAGGTGGGACCACGAGTCGTAAAGTGACACGTGGTCAGGCTGAGCTTGGCAGAGTATTGGGAGGCCACGGGGGTGACCACGAGTCATGGCCAGACCTCACGACTCGTGAGGTCACCCGTGGCGAGGATAGAATGCATGGCCGGGGACTTGAGGTAGTAGGGACAATGGGAGGTGACCATGAGTCGTGGTCAGCCACCACGATTCTAGGTTCCATCGTAGGGTCCCCTGAGCTTTTTTGGGCAGTAGGCATCATGAATCCAAACCACGAGTCACGCCCCCTGGCAAAAACTCATGAGGTCCCTCGTGGGGACTGGCAACTAGGAATTTATGCGTTTTTAATAAGGTTTTTTCATAATTCCTAAACTCCTAAGGCCTAAACTATGTCGTTTTAAGGTATGACTAGGGTCTTTTAAGGGGGATTAGTCAATGTTAAGCCTCATTCATGCATGCAATAGTATTGAGAGCAGTCTACAAGGTGATTCAAGGTGTTTTTCCCCCAATTTCTCTAAATTCCATCATGAGCTTTCAAGGGAGATTAAGAATCAAGTGTTTCCAAGTATGTAAGTTCATCAATGGGTGAATTATTCAACACCCATGCTCCTACTCTATGATTTTACTAAAAATTCATCAAAAACTCATGAGGTTTGTATTTGATTTATAGAAAATCTAATGAATTAATTATGGATTTTGTGATTTTGAAATATTATAATAATTTATGGATTTTAATCATCTTTTGAGATTTAAATTGGTTATAATATTGTTGATTTTGATTTTTCTAAGCAATTAAGCTTGATTATGCATGCCCCATGATTGATTGATTTATGACCTATTATCCCATCGATGTTCTTACGAGCTCATCGATGTTACCCATTATGATTTTATGAAATTCAAGTTATGCACAGGAAATACAAGTGTGTACGAATCTTATTATTCATGATTTATGTTTTTGGCTGACTCACGAACCTCATGTCATGGTTAGATTGCATTTGTTCAAGCATGTTTACGATTATCATTATTTAACTAGCCCATGAACTCATGTATGTATTATTATAAGCACTATATATATTTTGGGAGTAGTATTAAACACCGAGTAGGTTTAGAGCTCATGTGAAGCCCCGAATCTCATGAACTAGGTGCCACAGTAGGTATGTTGGGACCCTTTCATGTTAGTCCCTGGACCAAATGGCCCTTTTCATGGTGATATCACACTTTCATGATTCTACCCTTGGTAAGGTACGAACACCCACCCGACAAGGCTTACAAGTCGGGCTTCATGTGTGCTCATATGGGATATGTAGGTTAAGAGAATCTCCCACTGTTCATCATGATTTTTGCATGTTATGATTATGTATGTGGGCTCAAATCATGTTAAGTAGATCTCTTCTATCATGATTATGATGATGTTATGTTATGAATGTTTTGAAAATCTTGAGCCATATGATATGTTATTATGATTTATGATGCGAGCATGACGTCCTACTCTTATGATTACTTATGAATTTCATATATGTTTTAAATATTTGTTTTACTTACCTTGCATACTCAGTACATTCCATGTACTGACCGCATACTTTCTATGTTGTATCGTTTAATGATACAGGTCCCAGTTCTCACGCTCATCCTAACCCGTGGATAGTCTCAGATTCGCTCTCAGCGTTCTTGGTCAGTCCTCATGTTTCGAGGGATGTATGTTCATACTCTATATTGTTCTTTCTGTTTCTGGATGTTGGATTAGTTGGGGAGTTGTCCCATCAATCGGTCTTTCATGTTTAGAGGCTTATCAGACTAGAAGTTGCATTCCATCGTATTGTATAAGTCTTGTACTAATTCTCCCTTATACTATGCTATGATTACATTCTTTATGTTATGTATTCCACTCATGTGATTAAATTAGATGTATGCTCATGCCATAGGTCGAGTTGGGGTCTCTCGGGGCTCCTTGTTCCGTGTCTATGATCCGGGTGTACGTTTGGGTAGTGACAAACTTGGTATCAGAACCATAGGTTTTGAAGTGTCCTAGGGAGTCTGAAAGCCGCGTTAAGTAGAGTATTTTTCATGGGTGTGAAGCGCGCCACACTTATGAAGAAGTGGATACTAGATTTTTAGGAAATTTCCCCTTCTTTGATGATTTATGTCGTGCTGTAACGTCCTTTACTCTTCTAATTCATGTTATTCGCATTTGCAGAATCATGCCTCCGCGTCGAGTAAATTCAAGGAGAAACAGAAATGGTAATGATCATGAGGGTGCCCATGATAGTGAGCATCAACCAGCTCCACCAATTCATGAGGAGCACGTACCAGAGCCAGCTTCCCACGCCGAGTTTAGAGAAGCGATACAGATGCTGGCACAGGCCATGACTACCCAGGTCCACAATCAGACAGTGGCGCATTTCCCTCAGAATGGGAATGTAGGGACAGCTAAGGTGAGGGATTTCTTGAGGATGAGCCCTCTGGACTTCACGGGGTCAAAGGTGGACGAGGATCCACATGATTTTATAAAGGAGATTCTAAAATCACCCAGGTTATGGGGGTGAACAATAGGGAATGCATTGACTTTACCTCCTACCAGCTAAAGGGGGTAGCATATATATGGTTTAAGCAATGGATAGATTTCAGTGGCGCAGGTGCTGGCCTGATAGGTTGGGATGTATTTCACACTGCATTCATGGATCGATTCTTCACTAGGGAGATGAGGGAGCTCAAGGCGGCTGAGTTTGTGAATCTGCAGCAAGGTAATATGTCTGTCCATGTGTATGCATTGTAATTCACCTTGTTATCTAAATATGCTCCAGAGTTGGTGGTGGACCAGCGGGCTCGGGTGAGCCGTTTTGTGCATGGAGTAGTAGATTACTTGGACAAGGATTGTCGAATCTCCATGCTTCACCGACATTGATTTTCCACATATTGTATTGCAGGCGCAACAGATGGAGTCGGTCTACAAGAGGCAGAGAGAGGCCAAGAGGGCTAGGATCGACTGTTACGGGGTTTATCAATCTAGGTCAGGGGGTGGACCACGTCAGCAGACCCAGCACAGGTCCATTTCTCCAGCTCCATCATCAGCCAGCACGCCATCCAGGTTAAGGGGAGACCATAGGAGCAGGATTACAGGATCGAGGGATCATGGTAGCATGCAGGTGGAGCGCACTTTTCCAGTTTGTGCGAAGTGCGGCAAGAATCATCCCCGGAGGTGCCTGGTCGGTGCAGATGCTAGTTTCGAGTGTGGCAAAGCTAGACACAGGATCAGAGATTGCCTTGCGGACAATTCTACCGCTCCAGCAGCATGACCCCTTCAGTAGGATGCTTCCACTAGTTCAGCAAGTGGCCAGTGCCAAAATAGGTTTTATGCCCTAGTGCCTCGCCAGGAGCAGGAGGCTTCGCCAGATGTGGTCATGGGTATGTTGCGAGTCTTTCATATTGATGCTTATTCTTTATTAGATCCGGGAGCTACATTGTCTTTTGTGATGCCTTACATTGCTAGTAGCTTTGGAGTTAGCCCTGAAATTTTGTTAGGACCGTTCTGTGTGTCTACTCCGGTCGGTGAGTCAGTTGTAGGTAGGCGGGTATATAGAGGTTGCCCCATTATAGTATTGCATAATGTCACCTCCGCAGACTTAGTATAATTAGCTATGACTTATTTTGATATTATTATGGGCATGGATTGGTTGTTTTCATGTTATGCTTCAGTTAACTGTAGAACCCGAGTGGTGGAGTTCCGTTTTCCGGGTGAACCAGCCTTAGAATGGAGAGGTAGTTCAGTGGTACCTGTAGGTCGCTTTATCTCTTACCTCAAGGCTAAGAAAATGATCTCTAAGGGTTACATGTACCACCTAGTTAGGATAAGGATTTAGTGTCCGAGATCCTAACTATTCAATCAGTTCTAGTGGTGTGTGAGTATCCGGAGGTGTTCCTCGAAGATTTTCCAGGTGTTCCTATGGAAAGGGAAATTTATTTCAGTATTGATCTATTGCCTGATACGCAACCTATCTCCATTCCTCTTACAAGATGGCTCTAGCTAAGCTAAAAGAGTTAAAAGAATAGTTAAAGAACTTGTTGGATAAGGGTTTCATTAGACCGAGCAAGTCTCCATGGGGTGCACGGTTCTCTTTGTTTGAAATAAGGATGGATCCCCTCGGATTTATATTGATTATTGACAGTTGAATAAGGTCACAGTCAAGAATAGGTACCCGTTGCCCAGGATCAATGATTTATTAGACCAGCTCTAGGGTTCCAGGTGTTTCTCAAAGATAGATCCAAGGTTCGGGTAGTACCAACTCAGAGTTCGGGAGAGTGACATCCCAAAAATCGCTTTCAGGACTCGATATGGTCATTACAATTTTTTTGTTGTCTTTTGGACTAACCAATGCTCTTGTATCCTTTATGGACCTGATGAACAGGGTGTTCAAGCAATATCTATACATGTTCGTGATTGAGTTCATTGATGTTATTCTTATATATTTTAGGAGAGAGGAGGAGAATGCAGCTCATTTAAGAATAGTGCTTCAGACCCTCAAGGATCGTCAGTTATATACAAAGTTTAGCAAATGTGAGTTTTGGCTGGATGCGATGGCATTTCTAGGCCATGTGGTATCAGGTGAGGGCATAAAAGTAGATACTCAAAAAATCGAGGCGGTGAAGAATTGTCCTAGACCAGTGAGTCCTTTAGAAATTGAGAGTTTCTTGGGCCTAGAAGGTTACTACTAGAGATTTGTTGAGGTTTTCTCATCTATTGCGACACCTTTAACCAGGTTGACTCATAAGAAGGTGAAGTTCCAATGGTCGGAGGCTTGTGAGGAAAGCTTTCAGGAATTGAAGACCTGACTCACTTCAATACCAATGTTGACATTACCCAAGGGTAAGGATGGCTTCATTGTATATTGTGATTCTTCGAGAGTCGGACTGCGATATGTGTTGATGTAACATGGGAAAGTAATAGCATATTCCTCTCGACAGCTGAAAGTTCACGAATAGCATTACCCGACCGATAATCTTGAGTTGGCCATGGTGGTGTTTGCATTGAAGATATGGCAGCATTACTTGTATGGGATCCACGTGTATGTATTCATTTATCACAAGAGCTTGCAATATGTGTTCACGCAGAAAGATCTCAATCTTCGACAAAAGAGGTGGTTAGAGTTATTAAAGGACTACGACATGAGTGTCCTTTACCACCCAGGCAAGGCTAATGAGGTGGCGGATGCACTTTGTAGGCTCTCTATGGAGAGTGTGTCCCACGTGGATGAGGGAAAGAAGGAGTTGGTGAAGGATGTCCACCGACTTTCATGATTTGGAGTTAGATTGATTGATTCGACTGATGGTGGCGTGGTTGTGTAGAATAGGTCTGAATCGTCCTTGGTGGTCGATGTCAAATCTAAGCAAGATGAGGATCTAATTTTGGGGAAGCTTAAGGAAGCAGTGCGGAGTCAAAAGGTGGATGTTTTCTCCCAAGGGGGAGATGGTGTGCTACAATACTAGGGTCGACTATGTGTTCCGAAAGGTGATAATTTGAGAATTCGGATATTACATGAGGCATATGGTACCAGATATTCTATCCATCCGATATCCATAAAGATGTATCAATACTTGCGATAAATATATTTGTGGGATGGTATGAAGAAGGATATCGCAGAGTTCGTAGCCAAATGTCCAAACTGTCAGCAAGTGAAAGTCGAGCATCAAAGGCCGTGAGGCATACTTCTGGGTATTAGCGTTTCAACATGGAAGTGGGAAGAGATTAACATGGATTTGGTTATAGGCCTACCTCATACTCGATAACACTACGATTCCCTATTGTAGACAACAAATGGGTGAGCCCAGTTCAGTGNATTAGCGTTTCAACATGGAAGTGGGAAGAGATTAACATGGATTTGGTTATAGGCCTACCTCATACTCGATAACACTACGATTCCATTTGGGTAGTGGTAGACAAGTTAACCAAGGTTGCACACTTTCTACCAGTCAAAACCACGGATTCAGTGGATGATTATGCCAAATTGTATATTCAGGAATTGGTTCGACTTCATGGAGTGCCCTTGTTGATTATTTAATGCTGAGGTACTTAGTTTACCTCCTAGTTCTGGCGGTCTTTTCAGAAGGGAATTGGGACTCAAGTCAAGCTCAACACGGCCTCTCATCCACAAACGGATGGCCAAGTTGAGCGAACAATCCGGACTCTTGAGAACATTGTTGAGGGAATGTGTCATGGATTATTAGGGTAGTTGGGATGATCATTTTCCCTTAATAAAGTTTGCTTATAATAATAGTTATCACTTTTATATCCAGATGGCACCATTCGAGGATTTTTACGGGCGGAGGTGTAGATCTCCCATTGGATGGTTTGAGGTTTGTGAGGCAGCTATGATAGGGCCAGATTCTAATCATGATTCCATGGTAAAGGTTCAGTTAATAAGGGACAAGCTGAAGACCGCTTAGAGTCGTCAGAAATTATATGCTGACGTGAGGAGAATAGATTTGGAGTTTGAGGTGGATGATTGGGTATTTCTAAAGGAATCTCCAATGAAAGGAGTCATGTGGTTCGGAAAGAAAGGGAAACTCAGTCCCTACTATGTTGGTCCTTACCAGGTTGTGAGGAGACTTGGTACAGTGGTGTATGAGTTGGACTTTCCCTCGGAGTTATCTTCAGTTTATCTTGTGTTTCATGTGTCGCTTTTTAAAAAGTGTTTGGGTGGTCCAGCTTTAGTAATCCCGATGGACAGCATTGGTGTATAAGACAACCTCAATTATGAAGAAGTACTTGTGGAAATATTAGATTGTCAAATCCGTAAGATCAGGAACAAAGAAGTAGCTTCAGTTAAATTATTATGGGGAAATCAGCATGTTAAAGGAGCTACATGGGAAGCCGAAGCGGATATAATGGCTAGATACCCACACCTGTTCTCTATCAGCTCAGTTTCAGTTTGAGGTATCAGTTTTTTCCCTAAACAGCTAATCAGTTTTCATCTTAAATTTATGCGTACAAATTTGTTTTGTGATATGGTAAATGTATATGATTTCTGAATTCAATTTAGTTATGTAGTTCTTTTCGGAGGTAGTCAATCCGTCAGTTTTCAGCTTAAATGATCAGTATTTGTATATGGTGATAGCTTGTTTATGAGTTTTCTGTATGTTTCTAACATTCAAGGATGAATGTTCCCAAGGTAGAGATATTGTTACACACCGGATACCCAAGGATACGACCCGGGAGTCAAAACAGAGAAAAAGTGGAAATTCACACCAACTCACAGGACGGTTCATGAGGTGGCTCGTCAGGTGGGACCATGAGTTGTGAATTGACTCGTGGTCAAGATGGGCTTGGCATAGTATTGGGAGGCCACAGGGGTGACCATGAGTCGTGGACAGACCTCACGACTCGTGAGGACACCCGTGGCGAGGATGGAATGCATGGCCAGGGACTTGAGGTAGTAGGGACCACGGGTGGTGACCAAGAGTCGTGGTCAGCCACCACAATTCATGGGGTCCCCTTAGCTTTTTTGGATAGTAGGAATCACGAATCCTAGCCACGAGTCGTGCCCCCTGGCAACGACTCGTGAGGTCCCTCGTGGGGATTGGCAACTAGGAATTTCTGCGTTTTTCATAAGGGTGTTTTCGTAATTTCCAAACTCCTAAGGCCTAAACTATGTCGTTTTAAGGTTTGAATAGGGTCTTTTAAGGGGGATAGTCTATGTTAAGCCTCATTCATGCATGCAAGAGTATGGAGAGCAGTCTAGAAGGTGATACAAGGTGTTCTTCCCCCAATTTCTATAAATTCCATCTTGGCTTTCAAGGGAGATTAAGAATCAAGTGCTTCTAGGTATGTAAGTTCATCAATGGGTGAATTCTTCCACACCCATGCTCCTATTTTATGAATTTACTAAAAATTTATCAAAAACTCATTGGGTTTGTGATCTTGGGTAGATTTATATGCCCAAGTGATACTTAAATGCGTCGTTTTGTCTTGTTTATCTAACGATATTTGTACATTCTCATGTAATTGTAGTAAAATGTGAATTTATACTAACCCACATGATTAGCATTGTTTTGCAGGAAAAATGTAATTTTATGAAGCTAAGATGCATGTTGGGAAGAATCCAAAATAGACTCGGAAGCGAGCAAGGAAATGGCCAAGGAAAGAAATGAGTAAAGGATCTCTGCGATGGAGCCGTGTCAAGCTTCCATCGCGGAGGCATTCTGTCTGGAGGATTAAATTGGCAACAATTCCAAAGAAGGTCTGCATTGCCTCCGTGGCACGTCGGACCTAATTACCTGGAACTTGAAATTCCAGTGAAGGTGACCGTGTCACGTTGGGCGAGCTCCGCGTTGCATGCCGTGCCACGTTGGGGTCAAATACCTGGATGACCAAATTCCAGAGAGCCTCCGCGTTTGCGCCATGTCACGGAGGCAGTGCTCCGCGATGCACTCCGTGACACGTTGCTTGTTATTCCGGGAAAAATTCC